>JACEIK010018578.1:0-10553 GCA_018107945.1 Datura stramonium | reverse complement strand
GATGCGCTTAGTAGACTCTCCATGGAAAGTGTGTCCCACGTGGATGAGGGAAAGAAGGAGTTGGTGAGGGATGTCCACCGACTCGCAAGGCTGGGAGTTATATTGATCGATTCGATCGATGGCGATGTTGTTGTGCATAACGGGTCAAAATCATCCTTGGTAGTTGAAGTTAAATCCAGGAAAGATGAGGATCCAATATTGAGGAAGCTGAAGGACGTGGTGCAGAGTCATAAGGTGGAGGTTTTCTCCCAAAGGCGAGATGGAGTGCTACGATACCAAGGTCGACTATGTGTTCCGGATGTCGAGAATTTGAGAGTTCGGATATTGCATGAGGCACATGGTACCAGATATTCTATCCATCTAGGATCCACAAAAATGTATCGGGATTTGCGAGAAATCTATTGGTGGGATGATATGAAGAAAGATATTGCGGAGTTGGTAATAAAATGTCCAAACTGCCAGCAAGTGAAGGTCGAACATCAAAGGCCGGGAGGCGTACTTCAGGATATCAGCATCCCCACTTGAAAGTGGGAAGAGATTAATATGGATTTCGTTATAAGCCTACCTCGTACTCACCGACACTATGACTCCATTTGGGTGGTGGTGGACAGGCTAACTAAGGCGGCAAACTTCCTACCGGTCAAGACCGCAGATTCAGCGGATGATTATGCTAAGTTTTATATTCAGGAGTTGGTCCTACTTCATGGGGTGCCCTTGTCTATTATCTCAGACAGAGGTACTCAGTTTACCTCTCAATTCAGGCGTTCTTTTCAAAAAGGACTTAGGACACATGTTAAGCTCAGTACAGTCTTCCATCCGCAAACAAACGGCTAGGCAGAACGAACCATTCAGACCCCTGAGGAAATGTTAAGGGCATGTGTTATGGATTTTAAAGTTAGTTGGCATGATCATTTTCCCTTGATCGAGTTTGCTTATAATAAAAGTTACCACTCCAGTATCCAGATGGCACCGTTCGAGGCTCTCTATGGGCGAAGGAGTAGATCCCCTATCGAATGGTTCGAGGTTGGTGAGGCAGCTATGATAGGACCAGATTTTCTTCATGAGGCGATGGTGAAGGTTTAGATGATAAGGTATGGTTGAAAACCACTCATAGTCATCATAAATTGTATGCTAAGGTGAGGAGAAGAGATTTGGAGTTTGAGATGGACGACTGGGTATTCCTAAAGGTATCTCCCATGAAGGCGGTCATGCGGTTCAGAAAGAAAGGTAAACTCAGTCCCCGCTATGTTGGCCCCTATCGGGTTGTGAGAAGAGTTGGTAAGGTGGCGTATGAGTTGGACTTTCCCTCGGAGCTATCTTCGGTCCATCCCATCTTTCATGTGTCACTTTTGAAGAAGTTCTTGGGTGATCTAGCCTTGGTAGTTCTGGTAGACAGTATTGGAGTAAAGGATAGCCTCAGTTATGAAGAAATTCTCGTTAAAATCTTGGATCGTCAGGTTAAGAGCTGAGGAACAAAGAAGTAGCTTTAGTTAAAGTATTATGGAGATATCATCATGTTGAGGGGGCTACATGGGAAGCCTAAGCGGATATGATAGCTAAATACCCTCATTTGTTCCCTACAGGCTCCATTTCAGTTTGAGTTATCAGTTTTGCCCTAAACCTTTAATCAGCTTTTCCCGTTCATTTCACGTGAACAAGTTTGTTTTATGAAATGGTAAATGTATGTGACGTATGAATTCAATTTAGATATATAGCTCCTTTCGGAGGTAGTCATTCCGTCAGTTTTCAACTTAAATGATTGGTAATCGTATATGGTGATAGCTTGTTTCTGAGTTTCTCGCAGGTTTCTAGCATTCGAGGACGAATGTTTCCAAGGGGGAGATATTGATATACCCCGAGAACCCAAGTATCAGACTCGAAAGTGAAAATGGAGAAAAACTAAAATTTGCACCAGGTCACAAAATGACTCGTGAGGTGAGTCATGAGGAGTGACCACGAGTCGTGAAGTGACTAGTGGTCAGCTTGGTTTGACAAGGCCTGAGTGAGGAGTCCACGGGCTTGACCACGAGTCGTGGTCAGACCTCACGACTCATGAGGTCACCCGTGGTCAACCTTGGAGGATTAGCAAAATTGGGATGGGCAGTGCAAGACACAGAAGGTGACCACGAGTCGTGGTCTGACCTCACGACTCGTGAAGTCACCTGTGACGTTCCCTTGGAGTTTTGGGCTGTGGACTCAACAGATCAAGGCAACGAGTCGTGCCCTGAGGCAACGACCCATTAGGTCCCTCATGAGGACTGGTGACCAGAGATTTCCTGCATTTTAATAAGGGTGTTTTTGTAACTTCCTAAGTCCCTAAGGCCTAAACTACGTTGTTTTGAATATTTTATGAGTGTGATAAGAGGAGTTAAGTCCCTATTGCATGCCCATTCTCATGCAAGGATTTTTAGAGAGATTTTTGGGATATTTAAAGTCTTCTTCCGCAAATTTTCTTCAATTTCTTTGTGGGTGCTCAAGGAACTTTAAGTTCATCTATTCCCATATATGTAGGGTTTTAAAATGGGTGAAATTCTTCCTCACCCATGCGCAATTTCGAGTTAATTCATGAATTCTCATACTAAAATTCCATGGGATTTTACCCAAAGCATGAAGATATGATTTCTCTTTATGGATATGATTTAATTGAGTTTTAATAATTGAATTATGCATGTTGGGCAGGTTTTGTATTATTTTCTTCAAAGTCATGTTTCAATCTTTTTAAATCTAAATTGTCCATTTATGGAAATTCATGGAAATTATGATTTATGATGAATATTCATTATTTTAAGTTTATTGATTATGGAAATGCATGAATCCATGTTACCCATGTTTGTGAGCATATTTTGAAGGAATTGAGTATGATGAATTATTGGGCAATGCCCACAAGACGAAGAATGATTTATGATTTATGAAACAAATTTCATCATTTATCGATTTATGATGTTGGCTAATGAAAAGGGCCTTGATTCTTGGCTAAGCATGTTTTAAAGGGGATCAATGATGATGAATGTTATATCTTAGCCATTGAATTTTTATGCATGATGTTAATGATTTATGTATGAGCCTATATGCATGTTTTTAGGAGTCGTGTCTAGCACCGAGCAGCCCGACGTTCAAAGGACTACGCCGGTGACTCATAACCACGTGTCACCATGGGTTGTAAATGTTATGATACATTAATAATGATCCCCTCAAATGTGATATCACGCCTTATGCACGGCCCTCATCTGGCAAGCCAGGGTTGGCTCTGCCCACTTGATCGAGACAGTGGGGCATCATGAAAGGCTCTACCATGATGGTGTCGGTTATGACAAGTCCTCCCATTGTTCCACATGTTTTATGCATTGTTATGTTTATGTTATTGTCTCAAGTTATATTATGATAAAGTTATTTACGCTTATGCTAATGAAATATTATGAAAGATTTGAAAGTCTTGAGCCTTATGTTTTATCACGAAGATTTTGATTCAAGCATGATATCCTTCTCGTATGTCTATTTATGAGTTTTCTTTACTTTTAAAATTTTCGTTTTACTTACCTTGCATACTCAGTACATTCCACGTACTGACCGCATACTTTCTATGTTGTATCGTTTCATGAAAGAGGGTTCGGATCTCAGGCTCATCCTCGTCCTTAGACCATCCCAGCCTACGATATCGTCTTGTTGGTGAGTCCTCATGTTCCGAGGGCCGTTTGATAAACTTTCTTGTTGATTATGTTTCAGTATTGCTCGGGTTAGTTGGGGATGTTGTCCCATCAACCCATCTTACATATTAGAGGCTTTCGTACAAGTGATTAGTATTCAGCTTATGTAGTGTTGGTATTTCCTGATTCTATGTCATGGTTACGTTTCTGCAATTGCTTATGCCTAATATTCTATTTATTTTAATGATATTTGTTGAATGCATGTGCCATGGGTTGACTTGGGGTCCCTCGGGGTCTTTTGTCCTGTGTTTACAATCCGGGTGTACATTCGGGTCGTGACACTTCAGTACCAGAGTTAACTCTACTCGAGGGTACAAATGGGTTCGTGGTGTATTATGATGCTTCAAGGATCATACTTGGGTGTGTATTGATGTAGTACGGAAGAGTTACAGAATATGCCTCCAGACAGCTAAAAGTTCATGAGAAGAATTACCCGACCCATGATCTTGAATTCACCGCGGTGGTATTCTCCTTGAACATATGGCGACATTATTTGTAGGAGGTTCATGTGGATGTGTTTACAGACCATAATAGTTTACAATATGTTTTTACACAAAAGGATCTCAATCTTCGGCAAAGGAGGTGGTTGGAGCTACTCAAGGACTATGATATGAGCGTCCTTTACTATCCGGGTAAGGCCAATGTAGTAGCAGACGCACTTAGTAGACTCTCTATGGAGAGTGTGTCTCATATGGATGAGGGGAAGAAGGAGTTAGTGAAGGATGTGCATCGGCTCGCAAGGTTGAGAGTCTGGTTGGTTGACTCGACCGATGGCAGTGTTGTTGTTCAGAACGGATCAGAATCATCATTGGTGACTGATGTAAAAGCTAGGTAAGATGAGGACCTAATTTTGGTAAAGTTAACGGAAGTGGTTCAAAATCAGAAGGTGTCATGACCCGATTGGAGGCTCGGATTGTAGACATAGTACAAGGGACCCCGAGAGACCCTAAGTCAACCCATGGAATAAGCATTCAATTAAATCATTCAAAAACAGGAAGGAAACATAATCATACACTCAGCGGAAGTCGAACTAAATAAAACCACAGAATGAATATTTGAAGTTGAATACACGTCTAAGTCTGATAAGCCTCTAATCTGGACAAGCTGATGGGACAACACCCCCAACTAGCTCAACAATACTGAAAATGAAAATACATCCAAGATAACTGAAAAATCTAGTCCTCAAAAGATGAGGACTCACCAAACAAGAAGGTGCTAACTCTGATAATCGACTACACACGAGGCTAAACCTTAGAACAGGATCCTGCATCATGAAATGATGCAACATAGAAGATATGCGGTTAGTACGTGAAATGTATCGAGTATGCAAGGTAAGTAAAACCGCTAAAGTAATATAAATCATTTAGAGTAAAGCATACATATAAAAACTGTAAAGTATAAAAAGGAGACCACATGCATTCATTCTGAAATCGTACTCCTATCGTAACATGATCATGCATGGCTTTAGAACATCAGGACTGACTCGAATGACTCAAAGCTGAAACATAACATTTATATCAAAAACTGGACAATGAGTCAAACCTTACTTCTTGAACATGAATACATAATTATTCATCATGAGGAATGATTATGCAAATATGAATGACATAGATAGTGGGAGACTCTTCACTTAACCGACATACCACAATAGAGCTTACGTGATCCCGATTATTACACTCAATTGGGAAGAGCTGTCCAAAAATCTTGCCAGGGCTAAGGACACTACTATGATATTGATATCAAGCTGAAGGGCCGATCGGGCCGGGAATAGCTCACAAGAGAGATCCCAACAATATATAAATATCAACCTACGTTGGCGCATAGTTCTGGGGCATATGGTGGTCGGCCCTTAACCCGCTCGGTGCTAGACTCTTCTCCCAAAAACATGCAATGCTCTAAATCATATATAACGAAGCTCAACATCGTCATTTGATGAAGCTCAACATGAATTCATGCATAAACTCAACATCATATGAAACGAAGCTCAAAATTGTGTATTGACAAAGCTCAATAATGAAATCATGCATAGACTCGACATCCTATGAAGACGAAGCTCAATAGTACATATAGATCAATTGAATTCATGCATATGATAAGTTTTATTTCAAAACATACCACACGCTAAAATATGAACTTTGGGAGACTTCGCTCCAAACCATGTGGTAAGCTTAGTTCGGGAAAATTACCTATTAAATTCAACAAGTGAGCATTGCCCAAAGCTTTATCGTAATTGGATCTAAGCAATTCATTCTAAAAACATCAACATCGTCATGAGTAAATTTAGAAATATGGTTTTCATCATCAAATTCATCATCATCACACATTTATCTTAAATCTCTTCTTTATGAACTCTTCACCCATGGGCGTTTTAGATTCAAATTTTGGAAAACAATTTTTATAAGAAAAACAAGTTAGAATCCGCCCAAGTTTCATAAATCATCAATATAAACTCAATCTAATCATACCCATGTATAGAGATTGAAGAATCACGCAATTGCGTAAAACCCCATACTTGATCATAGACAATTTAATCACATTTTGATAGGGATTGGGTATAGGTGTGGAAGAAAGCACCCACTCATGGCCTTACATACCTTGAAGTGGTGAATTCTAACTCCCCCTAATTGCCCAGCTAAGATTTCAAATGGAAACTTTGAGATTTCACCTTGATCCTTCTCTTCAACCCTTCAAACTTGCATGCTTGAGAATAATGGCTTAGGATAGGTCCTCCCCTACTAAAAACCCACTAAAAAGACCTTAAAATGATGTAGTATAGGCCCTTAGAACTTAGGAATTACGAAAAAGCCCTTAATAAATTTGCTGAAAATAAATGTCAAGGGGTCCCAACGGACGACCTGACGACTCGTCACCTAGGTCAACGACTCATTGAATTACTTGTCAAGTGCACTTGATAGATGGTCTGTCGGGGATCCTAACGGATGACTTAACGACTCATCACCTGTGACCACGACTCATGGTCATCTCCCATCAAGCACACTACCTTAATTCCCAATAATAACAACATACTTTCTCACAACTCACCTCACGAGTCATTGGGAGTGGCCACAACTCGTTGGGTCCCATTCGTTAAGTACACTAGACAAATCCTCCTTTAAACACTCCAACTCCACCCCACGATTGACATGACGACTCGTGGTGGCTGACCACTTGTCGTTACTTCACTCGTGGGGACTCGATTCCTTGATCACTCCTGTCCTTCCCATGAGTAAATTGACTAATTGTGGGGTCTCCTCACGAGCTGTCCAACGACACATTCTGCAACTACAGAACCGTATTCCAGTTTTTCCTCGATTTAACTTCCGAGTACGATCTTTGAATTCTTAGGGTATAAGTTGAGAACATTCGTACTTGAATTTTAGAAACAAGAAGAAACAGAAACATGCAATTATCACACTCCAATACTGATTATTTTAACAAAAATTTTCCCGGAATGACTACCTATGAAGAGAACCACATAGTTGAATTGAACTCAAACCTCACATACACATTCATACACATAAAAGAAACTTGAACCCATGAACTGAACAGGAATTTAAATGGAATCATAGAGCAAAACTGATACCTCAAGTCATAACTAAGCTAGTAGAGAATAAATGTGAGTATTTAGCCATCATATCTGCTTCGGCTTCCCACGTAGCTCCCTCAACATGTTGATTTCTCCATAAAACCTTAATTGAAGCTACTTCTTTGTTTTTCAACTTTCGAACCTGACGATCCAAGATTTCAACAGGAATTTCTTCATAACTAAGGTTGTCTTTTACCCCAATGCTTCCCATCGAGACTACCAAGGCTGGATCACCCATACACTTTTTCAAAAGCGATACATGAAAGATGGGATGAACTGAAGATAACTCCGATGGCAAATCCAACTCATACGCCACCTTATGAACTCTCCCCATAACCCGGTAGGGAACAACATAGCGAGGATTGAGTTTCCCTTTCTTTTCGAACCACATCACTCCCTTCATGGGAGATACCTTAGAAATACCCAGTCATCCACCACAAACTCATAATCCCTTCTCCTCACATCAGCATACGATTTCTGATGACTCTAAGAGGTTTTTAACCGGTCCCTTATCAACTGGACCTTTATCATGGCCTCATGAACCGAATCAAGCCCTATCATGGCTGCCTCACCAACCTCATACCATCCGATGGGCGATCTACACCTTCTCCCGTAAAGAGCCTCGAATCGTGCCATCTGGAAATTAGAGTGATAACTATTATTATGGGCAAACTCAATCAAGTGGAAATGATCGTCCCAACTACCTTTGAAATCCACAACACATGCCCTCAACATATCATCGAGGGTCAGAATTGTTCGTTCTGCCTGGTCGTCTGTTTGCAGATGAAAGGCTGTACTGCATTTAACTTAAGTCCATAATCCCTTTTGAAAAGAACGTCAGAATTAGGTGGTAAATTGAGTACCTCGATCTGAAATAATAGACAAGGGCACTCCATGAAGTCGAACCAAATACCGAATATACAATTTGGCATAATCATCTGCTGAATCTGTGGTTTTTACTAGTAGAAAGTGTGCAGCCTTGGTCAACCTGTCGACCACCACCCAAATGGAATCGTAGTTTCGGCTAGTACGAGGTAGGCCTTTAATGAAATTCATATTAATATCTTCCCACTTCCAAGTGGGGATGTTGATATCCTAAAGTATGCCTCTGGGCCTTTGATGCTCAACTTTCACTTGCTGACAGTTCGGGCACTTGGCCACAAATTCTGCAATATCCTTCTTCGTGTCGTTCAATCAATATATTTCCTGCAAATCATGGTACATCTTGGTGGCACCTGAATGGATGGAATACCTGGACCCATGTGCCTCATGCAATATTCTGTCCCTCAAATTATCAACATCTGGAATACATAGACGACCCTGGTATCGAAACAACCCATCTCCCCCTTGGGAGAAAACCTCCACCTTCTGTCTTCCAATGGCTTCCTTCAGCTTTACTAGAATAGGGTCCTCACCTTGCCTAGCCTTCACATCCGTCACCAAGGATGATTCTGATCTGTTTTGCACAACAACAGTGCCATCGGTCGAGTTGACCAATCTAATTCCCAACCTAGCAAGTCAATGGATATCCTGCACCAACTCTTTCTTTCCCTCATCCACATGGGACGCACTCTCCATAGGGATCCTACTTAGTATGTCTGCCACCACATTAGCCTTACCTAGGTGGTAAGGAACACTCATATCATAGTCCTTAAGTAGCTCCAATCACCTCCATTGCCGCAGATTGAGGTGTTTCTGCGTGAACATATATTGCAAGCTCTTGTGGTCCGTGAATACATCCACGTGGACCCCATACAAGTAATGTCTCCATATCTTCAATGTGAACACCACCGAGGCCAACTCGAGACCATGGGTTGGGTAATTCTTTTCGTGAACTTTTAGCTTTCTCGAGGCATATGCTATTACCTTCCTATGCTGCATCAACACACATCCCAGTCCAACTCGTGACGCATCAAAATACACAACCAAGCCATCCGTACCCTCAGGTGGAGTCAACGCTGGTGCGGAAGTGAGTCGGGTCCTTAACTCTTAGAAGCTTTTGTCACAAGCCTCCGACCATTGAAACTTCACCTTCTTTTGAGTCAACTTGGTCAATGGTCCGGAAATAGATGAAAAACCCTCCAAAAATCTCCGATAGTAACCCGCTAAGCCCAAAAAGCTCCTGATGTATGATGGGTTAGCCGGTCTAGGCCAGTTCTTTACTGCCTCGATCTTCTGAGAGTCTACTTTTATGCCCTCACCTGATACCACATGGCCTAGAAACACCACCTAGTCCAACCAAAATTCAAATTTTCTAAACTTTTCATACAACTGGCGATCCTTGAGGGTCTGAAGCAATATTCTCAAGTGAGCGGCATGCACCTCCTCGCTCTGAGAGTATATGAGGATTTCATCAATGAACACAATCATGAACATGTACAAATATTCCTTAAACACCCTGTTCCTTAGATCCATAAAAGTTGCAGGGGCATTGGTTAGTCCAAAAGACATAACAACAAATTTGTAGTGACCATACCGAGTTCTAAAAGTGGTTTTCAGGATGTCACACTCCCGAACCCTGAGTTGGCGATACTCGGACCTAAGGTCAATCTTGGAGAAACACCTGGCACCCTGAAGCTGGTCAAACAAATCATCGATCCTGGGTAAAGGATACCTGTTCTTGACGGTGACCTTGTTCAACTGTCGATAGTCGATGTACATCCGTAGCGAACCATCCTTCTTCAAGACAAATAACACTTGTGCTCACCATGGAGACTTACTCGGCCTAATAAAGCCTTAATATAAAAGGTCCTTCAATTGATCCTTCAACTCTTTTAGCTCGATTGGAGCCATTCTGTAATGCAGAATATATATAGGCTACGTGTCAGGAAGAAGATCTATACCAAAATCAATCTCCCGCTCGGGAGGGACACCTGGCAAATCATCAGGGAAAACCTCTGGATACTCATGTACTATTGGTATGGGCTGAATAGTCGGGGTTTCGGACTCCGCATCCTTAACCCTAACTAGATGGTACATGCAACCCTTAGAAATCATCTTTTTGGCCTTAAGGTACGAAATAAATCGACCTACAGCCACAGCTGAACTACCCTCCCATTCTAGGACAGGCTCACCTGAAAATCTGAACTCTATAAACCGGGTCCTACAATTAACTGAGCATAGTGTGAAAATAGCCAATCCATGTCGAGAATAATATCAAAATCGGTCATGGCTAACTCTATCAAGTCTGGTGAGGTGACCTTATAAAGAACTAACACCGGGCAATCTCTATACACCCGTCTAGCTATAACTGAGTCACCTAC
>JACEIK010018571.1:0-10563 GCA_018107945.1 Datura stramonium | reverse complement strand
TGCTATCGTCCTTAGCCCTGACAAAGCTTTGAACGACTCTACCCACTTGAGTGTGATAGTTGGGACCACGTAAGCTCTATCGTGGTATGTCGATTATATGACGAGTCTCCCATTATTCCTCATGATTTCAGTTATGCATGTTTATTACTCATGATATATATACATATGTTCTAAAGCAGGTTTACCAAATTTTCAATTTTACTCTTTGTTATCAGATTTCAGCTTTGGGTCAACTGATTCAGTTATGATGTTATGTTATGTTAAAATCATGATTTCAGAAAATAACATGCAAGTCCTACTCTCAAATTCTTATTTTGATCATGTTTTACATTATGCATGTTTATAATGATTTTACTTACTTAAGAGGTTATACTTACCTTGCATACTCGGTACATTCCACGTACTGACCGCATACTCTATGCTGTATCGTTTCATGATATAGGCTCCAATCATCAGACTCAGCCCCTCCACTAGCCAGCTTCTGGAGTTAGCATCAGTCCCTATTGGTGAGTTTTCATCTATCGAGGGCCCCTCTTTTATTTAGGTATGTTTGAGTATTTACAGTTTCAAACTTAGAGAGTTAGTTGGGGTCTTGTCCTATCAACTCACCAAACTTAGAGGCTTTTCACACAATAGAATGTATTCAGCTTCAGACTCGTGTTACATTGCACTAGAGCCGGTTGCCCATGCTGAATTTTGGGCAGCCATTCAAATGCTAGCGTAGGCCTTGACCGCCCAGGTCAACTAGCAAGTAGTGGCGCATGTTCCGCAGAATGGAAATGCGGAAGCAGAACGAGTCAGAGACTTCTTAAGGATGAACCCACCAGAGTTTCTTGGGTTCAAGATGGATGAGGATCCGCATGAGTTTATCGACGAGATTGTGAAGATCACCCAGGTCATGGGGGTGAATGGAGTAGAGTGTGCTGATTCAGCCTCATATAAGTTGAAGTGGGTCGCACACATTTGGTTTCGACAGTGAAAGGATAGTAGGGCAGCCGGAGCAGGCCCTTTCAGTTGGGAGGAGTTTTAAGTTTCTTTTCTAGATCAGTTTTTCCCTCGTGAGATGAGGGAGTTGAAGGCAGCTGAGTTCGTGAACCTTAAGAAAGGGAAGAGGATAGTGTAGGAATATGCCCTTGAGTTCACTCATTTGTTGAAATATGCCCCAAAGTTAGTGGTTGATCAAAGGGCGCGAGTGAGCAGGTTTGTTCATGGGGTGGCGGACTATTTAGACAAGGATTGGAGAACCACCATGCTCCATCGTGATATGGATTTCCCTCGGATAGTCTTATATGCCCAGTAGATGGAGGTGGTGCATGTAAGGGAGAGAGAGGCCAAGAGGACCAGGATAAACAGTTACAGATTCTCTCAATCGAGGCCAGGTGGTGGGTCCCACGAGAGATCTTCAGCCCTAGCATCTTCAACGATGAGTGTGCCATCTATACCCAAGCACGACCATAGAGGACGAGCATCAGGCTCTAGGGGTCAGAGCAGTAGGCGCGCGGATTCTAGTATCCCAATTTGCGGCATGTGTGGTCAGGGGCACAGGGTCAGTGCTTAGCGGGGTACAGGTGCTTGCTTCAGGTGTGGGAAGCTCAAACATATGCTCAGATATTGTCCAACAGCCAGCAGGACCATGATAGGGGCCAAGGCCTAGCTTCCAGTTCAGTAGCTCCACCCGCACGCCTAGCTCAGCAGGGGGACTCTACTAGAACAGGTGGCGGTCAACGCCAAAATAGATTCTATGCCTTAGCATCACGCTAGGAGCAGGAGGTCTCCCCAGATGTAGTCACTGGTATGTTATTAGTTTTCCACCTTGATGTTTATGCTTTATTAGATCCAAGGGCTACTTTGTCCTTTGTTACACCCTATGTTGCTAGTAGCTACAAAGTCAGTCCCAAAATCTTATCAGAATCCTTCTCAGTCTCTACTCCAGTGGGTGATTCAGTTGTAGCTAGACGGGAGTATAGAAGTTTCCCGGTCACAATCCTTCAGAAAGTCACCTTAGCATATTTAGTAGAGTTAGCCATGACCGATTTTGATATTATCCTCGGCATGGATTGGCTATTTTCATGTTATGCCTCTGTTAATTGTAGAACCCGGGCAGTAGAGTTCAGATTTTTCTGGGTGAGCCAGTCATAGAGTGTTAGGGTAGTTCAGCTGTGCCTGTAGGTCATTTCATTTCCCACATTAAGGCTAGAAAGATGATTTCCAAAGGTTGTGTGTACCATCTAGTTAGGGTTAAGGATGCTACATACGATACCCCGACTATCCAGTCAGTCCAGTAGTATGTGTGTATCTAAAAGTCTTCCCAGATGGTCTACCGGGTATTCCTCCGAGAGGAAAATCGATTTTGGTATTGACCTCCTACCTGACACGCAAACTATATCCATTCCTCCTTATAGAATGTCCCCAATTGAGTTAAAAGAGTGAAGGAGCAGTTGAAGGACCTATTTGATAAGGGTTGCATTAGACCGATCAAATTCCCATGGGGTGCACCAATTTTATTTGTCCGCAAGAAAGATGGTTCTCTTCGTATGTATATTGATTATTGGAAATTGAATAAGGTCACCATCAAGAACAAGTATCCTTTACCCAGGATTGATGATTTGTTTGACCAACTTCAGGGTGCCAAGTGCTTTTTGAAGATAGACCTTAGATCCGGGTACCATTAGCTCAGGGTTCGGGAGGATGACATTTTGAAAACATCCTTTAGAACTCGGTATGGTCACTATGAGTTTGTAGTTATGTCTTTTGGACTAACGAATGCTCCTGCAGCTTTATGGACTTGATGAACAGGGTGTTTAAGCCATACTTGGATAGGTTCGTGACTGTGTTTATTGATGACATCCTAATATACTCTTAGTGCGAGGAGGAGCATGCCGCTAATTTGAGGGTGGTGCTACAGACTCTCAAGGATCGCCAACTATGTGCAAAATTCAGTAAGTGCGAGTTTTGATTGAACTCAGTGGTGTTTATAGGCCATGTGGTATCGAGTGAGGACATAAATGTGGACTCTCAGAAAATAGAAGCGATGAAGAATTGGCCTAGACCAGTGAATCCTTCAGATATTAGGAGTTTCTTAGGCTTAGCTGGCTACTATAGGAGATTGTTGAGGGGTTTTCATATATTGTAGTACTGCTGACTAAATTCACCCAAAAGAAAGTGAAATTCCAATGGTCGGATGCTTGTGAGAGGAGCTTTCAGGAGTTAAAGACTCGACTTAACTCAGCACCGGTGTTAACCCTACCAGAGGGTACCGATGGGTTTGTGGTGTATTGTGATGCTTCAAGAATTGGGCTTGGTTGCGTATTGATGCAGCATGACAAGGTTATAGCATATGCTTCTAGACAGCTGAAAGTTCATGAGAAGAATTACCCGGCCCACGATCTTGAGTTGGTAGCAATGGTATTCACCTTGAATATTTGGAGGCATTATTTGTACGGGGTACATGTAGATGTGTTTACAGACCATAAGAGTCTACAATATGTGTTTACCCAAAAGAATCTAAATCTACGACAAAGGAGATGGTTGGAGCTACTTAAGGATTATGACATGAGTGTCCTTTACTATCCGGGAAAGGCTAATATAGTAGCAGACGCTCTTAGTAGACTCTCTATGGAGAGTGTGTCCCATGTGGATGAGGGGAGAAAGGAGCTGGTGAAGGATGTGCATAGACTTGCAAGGTTGGGAGTTTGGTTGGTTGACTCGATCGATAGTGGTGTTATTATTCAGAACGGGTCAGAATCGTCCTTGCTGACTGATGTAAAAGCTAGACAAGACGAGGACACTATTTTGGTAAAGTTAAAGGAGGCCGTTCAGAATCAGAAGGTAGAGGTCTTCTCCAAAGGGGGAGATGGCGTGCTTTAATACCAGGGTCGCTTATGTGTTCTGAATGTTGATGATTTGAGGAACTGAATATTGCACGAGGCTCATGGATTCAGGTATTCTATACATCCATGTGCCACCAACATGTACCGTGATCTATGGGAAGTCTATTTGTAGAATGGCATAAAGGACATAACAGAATATTTGGCTAAGTGTCTAAACTGTCAGCAGGTGAAGGTTGAGCATCAAAGACCCAGAGGTGTGCTCCAAGATATTAGCATTCCTACCTGGAAGTGGGAAGAAATTAATATGGACTTCATAATAGGTTTTCCTCGCACTTGCATATAGTATGACTCCATTGTGGTTATTGTAGATAGGTTGACCAAAGCCGCTCATTTTCTATCGGTCAAAACCACTGATTCCGCGGAGGATTATGCTAAACTATACATTCGGGATTTGGTTCGATTTCATGGAGTGCCCTTGTCCAGCATAGAGGACCGAGGTACTCAGTTTACCTCTCAGTCTTGGAGATCGTTTAAAAAAGGATTGGGTACTCAAGTTAAGCTCAACACAACATTTCACCTACAAACAAATAGTCAGGTGGAGAAGACTATTCAGACTCCTAAGGATATATTAAGAGCATGTGTGATTGACTTCAAAGGTATTTTGGATGATCATATTCCTCTTATCGAGTTTGTATACAATAACAACTATCATTCCAGTATCCAAATGGCTCCGTTTGAGGCTCTCTATGGGGGGAGATGTAGATCGCCTATTGGTTGGTTTGAAGTCAGTGAAGCTGCAATGATAGGACCAGATTCAATCCATGAGGCCATTGAGAAGGTTCAACTCATTCGGGACTGGTTGAAAACAACTCAAAGTCGCCAAAAGTCCTATGCTGATGTGAGAAGGAGAGAACTTGAGTTCGAAGTTGATGATTGGGTGTTTCTAAAGGTGTCTCCCATGAAGGGAGTGATGAGATTCGAAAAGAAAGGAAAACTCAGTCTTCGTTATGTTGGCCCCTATCGAATTATGAAACAGGTTGGCAAGGTGGCATATGAATTGGAGTTGCCCTCAGAATTAGCTTCCGTTCATCTTGTTTTTCATGTATCGCTCTTAAAAAAGTGTTTGGGTGATCCAGCTTTAATTGTCTCGGTGGACAATGTCGGTGTGAAAGACAACCAAAGTTATTAGGATGTTCCGGTGGAAATACTAGATCGGCTGGTCCAAAGGATAAGAAACAAGGAAGTAGCTTCAGTTAAAGTATTATGGAGGATTCAACATGTTGAGGGATCTACTTGGGAAGCTGAAGCAGACATGATGGATAGATACCCACATTTATTCTCTATCAGCTTAGTTTCAGCTTGAGGTATCAATTTTTGCCCTAAACCTCTATTTCATTTCATGTTTAGTTCATGTGAGCCAGTTTCTATCATGTATATAAATGTGTATATGATTCATGAATTTAGTTCAACCATGTAGTTTGAGTCGGAGTTAGTCATTCCGTCAGTTTTCAAATTGTATGATCAGTAATTGAGTATGATGATTGCATTTCTCTGTGTTTCTATATGATTTTAAACATTCAAGGATGAATATTCCCAAGGGGAGATATTGTATTGCCCTGAAAGCCCAAATATCAGACCCGGGAGTTGAAACAGAGAAAAACTGGAAATCTGGCATCAGGTCATAGAACGAGTCATTTTGTGACCCGTGGGGTAGACCACGAGTCGTGAAGAGACTTGCGGTGAGGTGCAAGACTTAAGTTGAAATTTTGGGTTTTGAAGTTCCCACGGACCTGACCATGAGTCATGGTCAGTCCCCACGACATGTTGAGTCAGTCGTGGTCAAGGGCTATGGGAAGGAGAAAAAAAGATGGCAGTGTACCCTACGGTTGGTCACCACGAGTCGTGCTCAGACACCATAATTCGTGGGATAAGTCATGCTCATCCGATTGCTGAAGATTTGAGATTTTGGACAGTGCACACGACAACTGATGCCACGAGTCGTGGTCTTGGGTAATGATTCATCCAGTCCCTCATGGGGACTGGCAGTCAGTTATATTTTGCAAATTTAGTAAGGGCTTTTCCGTAATTCCTATGATCCTAAGGCCTAAACTACATCGTTTTAAGCTATGAATGAGGAGTTTTAAGAGGAGTAAGTTCATTTTAGGCCATTCTTACTCATGCATGCAAAGCTAGAGAGCTAGAGAGGTGATCAAGCTCATCTTCCTTTAAGTTTTCTTCAATTCTCCATTGGACAATCTAGGAGTGGTAAAATCAGTTCTTCCCCAGGTATGTATGGTTATGAATGGGTGAATTCGTTCACACCCATGCCCAATCCCTCCCTAAACCATGAAAATTCATATGATGATTCAATGGGGTTTTAAACCAATGCATGAAATTCCTAATTTCCTACACGGGTATGTTCTAAATATGTTTCTACTATTGAATTATGATTCATGGGCAAGTTTTACATTTTTTTCAATTAAGAGCATGTTGCAAGCTTTATAAATCAAAATGCCTTTTTATGAGAAGTTCATGAAAGTTGAGATTTATGATGAATGTTCAAGTATGATGAGATAATAGTGTTGAAAAGCATGTTTTCAAGTTACCCATGTTTATGATCATGTTTTCAAGAGAATTATGTATTTTCAAGCATGTTAAAGTATAGGGCAATGCCTATATGTTCAAGTATGATTTATGATTTACTGAACTAAGTTTACCACATGGTTTTGGAGCGAAGATCCCAATTATTTCAGCTTGTGGTATGGTTTGAGCTAAGACTTCTCATATATAATTTTAGATTTGAGATGTATTTGATTATTGAGCTTCATCAATAGATGATGGTGAGCTTCATTGAAAAAAGATGGAGAGCATATGCATGTTTTTGGGAGTAGTATCTAGCACTGAGTAGGCTAAGGGTCGATCACCCTATGTCTCAGAACTGTATGCCAACATAGGTTTATACATATCATATATATATTTTTTGGGACCTCCCTTGTGAGCTATCCTCTGCACCGATTGGGCCTCGAGCTTGAGATCGATATCATGGTATCGTACTTATCCTTGGAAAAGCTTTGGATAGCTCTACCCACTTGAGTGTGATAGTTGGAACCACGTAAGCTCTATCGTGGTATGTCGGTTATATGACGAGTCTCCCATATTCGTCATGATTTCAGTTATGCATGTTTATCACTCATAATATATATATATACGTATGTCCTAAAGCAGGTTTGACCCATTGTTCAGTCTTACTCTTGATTATTAGATTTCAGCTTCGAGTCAATCGATTAAGTTATGATGTTATGTTATGTTCAGATCATGATTTCATAAATTAGCATGCAAGTCCTACTCTCAGATTCTTATTTTGATCATGTTTTACATTATGCATGTTTTAAATGATTTTACTTACTTAAGAGGTTATACTTACCTTGCATACTCGGTACATTCCACTTACTGACCGCAAACTCTATGCGGTATCGTTTCATGATACAAGCTCCGATCATCAGACTTAAGCCTGCCATTAGCTAGCTTTTGGAGTTAGCATCAGTTCCTGCTGGTCAGCCCTCATCTATCGAGGGCCCCTCTTTTATTCAATTGTGTTCGAGTATTTATAGTTTCAAACTTAGAGATTTAGTTGGGGTCTTGTCCCATCAACTCATCAAACTTAGAGGCTTTTCAGACAATAGAATGTATTTAACTTCAGACTCGTGTTACATTTCTGAATTATGCATTATGATAGACTTCCGCTATGTCTATTATGTTGATCTTCCACTTTTATGATTGAGTTAGATGTTATGTTCATTCCATTAGTCGAATTGGAGTCCCTCGGGGTTTCTTGTCCCGTGTCTCGATCCGAGCCCATGTTCAGGTCGTGACAGTATGTTTTAAAGAAAGACATGTTATGATTTCATTATGATCTTGATCTTTATTAGAAAAATTTAGATTTGTGCTTATGATATGATTTCTCTCAAGTACTTATCATGGATTAATGAAATGTCAAGTTACGCATGTTTTACAAGAATGCATGGATTTTATGATTGATGGATTTCATGATTGATGGATTTATGACTTTTTTCCAATTCATGGGCCCTTGTTCATGGCTAATCATGTATTTTAAATGGATACAAATGATGTTATCATTTATTTGTCCATGAACTTCATGAATGATTTTACGATTACTATATTATCCTTAATGTGTATGTTTTTGAGAGAAGTGTCTAGCACCGAGTAGCCCGACATTTAAAGGACTACGCCGGTGTCTCAGAACTACGTGCTACCATAAGTTTATATATATCCAAATGTTAATGGATCCCATTTTTGTGATATCACATACTGCACATCCCTTGCTTGGCAAGCCTGGGGCAGCTCTACCTACTTGAGTGAGATAGTTGGGGCATCATATAAGTTCTAGCATGATGATGTCGGTTATAACGAGTCCTCCCATTGTTCTGCATGTTTTATGCATTTTTATGTTATGTTACTTTTCCTCAAGTTTAGTTTCTATAAAGTTTTCCTATGATTATGATTACGAATGACTTATGAATGATTTGAAAACCTTGAGCCCTCATGTTATATTATGATATTTACTTTACGTTCAGGCTTTCCTATCCTTATGCACTCTTATGTTTTTTAACTATCCGTTTTACTTACCTTGCATACTCAGTACATTTCAAGTACTGACCACATACCTTATGCTTTATCATCTCATGATACCGGTTCGAGGGTTCAGTCTTAGCCGCATCTCTGGTCTTGCTTATCCCTCAAACTTGCTTAGCGAGTTGTTGGTGAGTCCTCATCCTTCGGGGACATTCTGTTATCTATGGTTATGTTTCCAATTTCAGACTTTGTCGAGCTAGTTGGGGGTGTTGTCCTATCAACTCCTCAGTATTGTTAGAGGCTATTAAGACATGATGTAGTAATAAACTGTCATTGTTGGCTCTTCCTTTTAGATTATATGTATACAGACTTACGCTTAAGCATGTTTGTTATGTCAATATTTGTTTATAGTATGCTCCATATTGTTATGTTCATGCCATGGGTCGACTTGGAGCCTCTCGGGGTTCCCTATCCTGTGTCTCTATCTGGGCCTATGCTCGGATTGTGACAAACTTGGTATCAAAGCATTAGGTTTTGAAATGTCCTTTGGTGTCTGAAATCCGCGTTACGTAGAGTTTTTTTCATGGGTGTGAAGCATGCCACACATATGACAAAGAGGCTATGAAACATTTAGGAAATGTTCCCTTCTTTCATGATCTATGTCGTGCGATGAAATGTCTCTCTATCTTTCTAACTCTTGCTATATGTTCTTGCAGAATTATGTATCCTCTCCACATCAATGGGAGAAGAAACGGAAATGAAAACGGCCACAAGAATGGCAATGGGGATGGGCACAGTAGGCCCCACCAGCCCCCGAGGATCATGTACCCGAGCGGTGGCCCATGCAGAGCTTAGGGTTATTATTCAAATCCTAGCTCAGGCTTTGACCATCCAAGTCAACCAACAGGCAGTAGCGCATGTCACTCAGAATGGGAATGCGGCAGCGGCAAGAGTCAGAGATTTTCTGAGGATGAAGCCTCTGGATTTCCTTGGGTCAAGGGTGGGCAAGAATCCACATGAGTTTATTGATGAAGTTCTGAAGATCACCCAGATCATGGGGTTGATTAGGGAGGAGTGCGTAGATCTAGCCTCATATTAGTCAAAAGGGGTTGCACACATTTGGTTCAAGCAATGGAAGGATAACATGACAGTTGGAGCAGGCCCCATTAGTTGGGATGAGTTTCATGCCACATTTCTGGATCGGTCCTTCCCTCGTGAGATGAGGGAGATTAAAGAAGCTGAGTTTGTGAACCTAAGGCAGGGTAATATGATGGTTCAGGAGTATACTTTGGAGTTCACTCGCTTGTCCAAGTATGCCCCAGAGATGGTTGCTAATCAGAGAGCTCGGGTGAGACGATTTGTGCACGGAGTAGCAGACTACCTGGTCAAGGATTGTAGGACCGCTATGCTTCACCAAGAAATTGACTTTCATCTATTGGTTTTATACGACCAGCATATGGAGGCGGTGCATATGAGAGAACGAGGCCAAGAGGGCCAGGACAGACAGTTATGGGTTCTCTCAGCAGAGATCTGGAGGCGTACATTGCTAGCAGTCTCATCTTAGGTCTTTAGCTCCAGCGTTATCATTGGCCAGTGCTTCATCTAGGCCGTGGGGTGATCAAAGGAGTAGAGCCTCAAGTTCGAGGGACTAGAGGAGCATGTGGAAAGAGCATACCATTCTGGCATGCCGGAAGTGTGGCAAGAGTCATATAGGAGAGTGCTTGATGGGATCACATATTTGTTTTGGGTGTGGTAGATTAGGCCACATGCGCAGGGAGTGTTCCTTGGCTAGGCAGGGTGATGGTAGAGGCCGTTCTCAAGCTAGCGATTCAGTAGCACACTAGCACGCCTACCTCAGCAGATGCATCCACTAGTGCAGGTGGTGGCCAGCACTAGAACAGGTTTTATGCCCTTGCATCTCGACAATATTTTCTCGGTATCTACCTGTATACCAGCATCCGACACGATATGACACATTTAGAGAACTTGGCATAAAGCTGACGGTCTTTGAGAATCATGAGCACTGTCCGCAAATGATCCTGGTGGTCTGCCTTTGAGCGAGAATACACCAGAATATCGTCAATAAACACTATCACGAACAAGTCCAGGTATGGTCTGAAAATACTGTTCATCAGGTCCA
>JACEIK010018570.1:0-10563 GCA_018107945.1 Datura stramonium | reverse complement strand
CCGTAAACCACATCCACGTAATTGAATTGCCCACGAACTAGAATGTCACATCCCCGCTCAACGATGTAGTTGTGAGGCTAGTTTGTCTTGTTTAGAGGCTCGATAGACCATGAACATGCAATTGTAATTATGTGAGACGACAATTGATAATTCCATACTTAAACCATTACAAAGCGTAGTATCACATGATTATCCGGCTTTAACTCTAGTTGCTCCTTGAATGATTTCAGAGTATTCGGTGACCACCCTTAGACATAATTAAATTTTATTGAAAAAGTCTATAATTAACACTTGCGAGAGTTAATATCACACATTGGTCCAGTCCCTGTGGGTTCGACATCCGGCTCTTAAAAAGGGCCACTATATTACTTGTATGACCCGTACACTTGCGGGCTCATCAATAATTAGTTGGGACTCTTGGTTCGCCCACCAGAGGGGTTAGTATGGGTGCCAATCATGGCCATTTGGACCATGACAAAGTTGGTATCAGAGCTCTAGGTTTATTGATCTCATTGTACGAGGATGAATCTAGTAGAGTCTCGTGAATCGATGCAGATACGTTCGTTACTTATCTTCGAGAGGCTATAGGACTTTAGGAAAACTTCCTTCTTTCTTTCCATTTCTTGCTATTACTTGATTCCAATTGGTATCTGGTGATTCAAATTCATATATGATAATTCTTCTTCTTTCTTTCACAGATGGTGAGAACATGTGTCGGGGAAATTTGAGAGAAAGCACTCAATCCAGAAGTAGCAGCTGCAGTTCACGACAAAGGACGGGGCATAGGTCGGGGTGGAGGCCTGCTGCTTCCAGAGGAGGGGCTCGCGCTCCCGCTCCCGTTCTAGAGATTTCAATATCTCTAGTGCCTCTAGCAGTTCAAGAAAGGATGGTTGTGGGGGTAGAGGTTCTGACACAGGGAGAGGCTGCAACCTCTCCAACATCCTCTGAGGTACTGACTCAGGTCCTAAATCTTATGAGCAGCCTCGTGGGAAATGGGGCAGCACCAGTGACTCTGGTAGGGAAGTAGTCAGGGACATATCATGCAATTGCTGTGGCTCCCCGTATAGATGATATTTCAGAGGCTGCGATGTTCCTGAGGCTGGTAGTTGGATCCGTAGTGACTAAAGAGGAGCATGACTTATTTTGGAGGTTCACAAAGATGAAGCCTCCCACCTTCTACGACACTAAAGCGGAGGCCACCTATAAATTCATCACCGACTTCCACGAGAGGCTCCATAAAATATGGGTGGTGGAGAAGTATGGGGCGGAGTTTGTCACCTTACAGCTGATAGGTGATGCTAAGCTCTGGTGGAGAGCATTTATAGAGTGCAGACCGACAAGATCACCACCACTGACCTGGACCCAGTTCTACTTCACCTTTCTGGATAAGTTTGTGTCTCGCACCCTGCAGATCGGAGGTGAGATGAGTTCACCACCATCGAGTAGGGAACCTCTTCATTTGCTACCTATGAGACTCGATTCCACTCATTGTCCAGGTATGCTATGCCCTTATTGCCCACGAGGAGAAGAGAATCAGGCAGTTTGTTAAGGGAATGAACATAGGCCTTCAGCTGTCAGCCCTCTAGATGGTCTCTGTAGGTAAGACGTTCCAGGAGGTATTAGAGTTTTTGAAGAATGTGGAAGGGGTGAAGTAGGATGGGTATGCGAAGAACGCCGAGAAGAAGGCTCAGAAAGTGGGTACTTTCAGTGATTCCTTTGCTAGGACTCCAATTCCCTGGGGGTACTCGAGGCACCCTATTCATTCAACTATCCAGGTTTCGACCGTGGGTCCACTAGGGACTACTCAGTGACCTTCAGGTGCAGTTGGGGCGCCTAGATAGTTCGCTCAAATTTTGGGGCTCGTCCTCTTTCTTCCATTCAGGCTCATAAGACAATGATTGAAAAGGTGTGCCATGAGTGTGGGGAGTATGACCACATCCACAAATGGTGTCCCAGGTTTGGTCAGGGCGGATAGATTGTTTAGCACCTAGCTCCTCGACCTCCGACCCCTGCTAGGAGAGGAGGTAGCACGTTCAGTAGGGATCACCCATAGCTTGGACGGGGCAGTCAGCCAGTGGTTAGAGGGGGTACCCAGCCTAGTAGAGGAGGTGTTCAGACAGGAAGGGGTGGTACTCAGTCCTGTAGAGGGGTTGCACTACCCCCAGGGGTGGGTCTCAAGTAGGTAATTAGGCACACTTCAATGCATTTCTCGGTCGACCCGAGGTAGAGGCTTCAGATGCCATATCACAGGCATGATTCTTGTATGTGACAAAATGGCTACGACTTTGTCTGATCCTGGCTCCATTTTTTTCTATGTGTCTGCTTATTTTGCTGTGGGGTTGTATCTTGCTTGTGATGTACTTTATATTTCTATCCACGTGTCTACTCCTGTTGGAGATTCTGTGGTGGTGGATAGGGTCTGTTGTGCTTGTTCAGTGGACTTCATGGGTTGTGACACGCGGGTAGTCTTGGTGATCTTAGACATAATATATTTCGATGTGATTTTGAGAATGATATGGTTGTCTCCTTACCATGCCATTCTGGACTGCCATGCTAAGATAGTGACCATAGCGATGCCAGGATTGTCTAGGTTGGAGTGGAAAGGGAATTATAGCCTTGCTCTTAAAAAGCTTGTCTCCTATATTTGTGCCTGAAAGTTGATAAGGCGAGGGTGTTCTGCATATCTAGCCCACATCCGGGACACCAGTTCATAGGGTCCTTCCATAGAGTCAGTCTGGTAGTCTATGAGTTTCTAGAGGTGTCCCTTGCATATTTTCCTAGAATACCGTTGGACTGTGGTATTGACTTCTGCATAGATTTAGATCCAGGGACCCAACCCATTTTTATACTGCCGTACAAGATGGCACCAACTGAGTTGAGGGAACATAAGGAGTAGTTGCAGGAATTACTTAGTAAGGGGTTTATCAGGCCGAGTGTCTCTCCGTGGGGTGCCAGTGTTTTTTATGGAAAAGAAGGACGGTAGCATGCAGATGTGCATTAATTACCATTAGCTAAATAAGGTAACCATTCAGAATAAATACCCTCTTCCTCGGATAGATGACCTGTTGGATTAGTTACAGGGGGCAGTAGTGTTCTCAAAGATTGACTTGAGATTGGGTTATCATCAGATGAAAATTTTTGCTAAGGATATTACCAAGACAACTTTTCGAACAAGATATGGACATTATGAGTTTCTAGTAATGTCCTTCGGACTTACTAATGCTTCAGCAATGTTCATGAGCTTGATGAACGGTATCTTCAAACTCTATCTGGATTCATTTACAATCATTTTCATTGATGATATTTTGATGTATTCCAAGACTAAGCAGGAATATGAGAATCATTTGAGAATTGTGTTGGCATTGCTGAAGGAGAAACAACTGTACGCCAAGTTCACGAAATGTGAATTTTGGCTGGAGTCAGTGTCTTTTCTGGGGCATGTAGTCTCCAAGAAAGGGATTAAGGTGGATCCACAGAAGGTGAAAATGGTTTGAAACTGGGCTAGACCTACTACAGTGATCGAGGTATAGAGCTTTGTGGGGCTGGATAGCTATTACTATCGATTTGTGACGGGATTTGTAGCCATTGCCTCGGTGTTAATAAGGCTGACCCAAAAGGATGTGCCTTTCCAATGGTTCAAGGAATATGAAGAGAGTTTTTAGAAACTCAAGACCTTGCTACCCACGACACCTATTTTGGCACTATTGGTAAAAGGTAAAGATTTTATAGTCTATTTTGATGCCTCACGGTCTAGGTTGGGTACAATGTTGATCTAGGAAGGCATGTCTTTACTTATGCTTCGAGAGAGCTGAAGGTGCATGAGAAGAACTACCCCACACATGACCTGGAGTTGGCACTAGTGGTGTTTGCCCTGAAAATCTGGAGGCATTACTTTAATGGTGCCCTTCGTGAGGTGTTCACAACCACCACAACCTGCAGTATGTGTTCTCCAAGAAAGATCTTACTCTGAGACAACGGAGATGGATGGAACTGCTTAAGCACTATGAATTACAATCTTGTATCACCTAGGGACGAAAAATGTGGTGGCAAATGCCTTGAGCTGAAAAGCAGTGAGCATGGGCAGTCTGGCTGGTTTTGAAGCTACTCAGTGGCCAATGGCTAGAGAAGTTCAGACACTGGCAAATAATCTGGTTAGAATTACATTGGCAGAGATAGGTGGGATATTAGCTAGTGTGAAGGCCAAGTCATCCTACTAGAGGAGGTGAAATCCTGGAAGTTTGATGTAATACCCCAAAAGTGCCTAAGATTAGACCCGGAATAAAAAATGGAAGTTGGCTGAAACTGGGGAAAAGTGTGCAGGACGGACCATGTAATGACTCGTGGTTGGAAACCACGGGTTGTTGTTTGTAATCGTGGTAAGTAAAAGGCTGGTGGCAGTGGATATAACGGGTGGTGTAACGGCTCATTGTTGGGAACGAGTTATTATTTGTACTCATGGGTGGTACTGGACCTTGGCAGTTTGGGAAATGACGGGTCATGCAACGACTCGTGGTGAGATGTGACGACCCATTATCACCAGCTGCGGTGAGACTCGTTGTGAGGGAAGTTCAGAATTTTCAAGGAGCTAACAACAGTCGATCTAACGACCTGTTAGAAGTAACCACGACTCATCCTTTCAAGCCGTGGTATGAATCCAAAGTCAGGTATTAGGCAGTGCAGACGACGGATCGTACCACGAGTCGTGGTAGCCTCCAACGACTCGTTGGTACATCCATGGAATCGACCAGTGCAGTTTTTCAGGAAATTTTCATTAAGGGTATTTTCGTTCTTCCTATACTCTAGAGCCCTAAACTATGTCATTTTATGTTATTTTCTGGGCATGTTAAGATAGGTTAAGTCCCCCTTTCATAGTCATTTCATGCATGCAAAGTTACGAAGAATTAAGAGAGATTAAGCCAATTCTCAAGCTCTCCTTCATCAATTCTCCCTTGGGCATTCAAGAACCTTGAGATCTGATCTTACCCAGGTATGTAGGGTTATGAATGAGTGTTTCCGTTCACACCCATGCCCAATCTCTATCAATTTATGAAAAATTTATCAAAAATCTCATTGGGTTTTAAATTAAATCTTGTGTAATTTTAACGATTTACCAATGGGTTGTTCTAAATTGTGTTTACATCATATATTTATGAATTTTTAGAAGATTTTACAACTATTTTGATTATAAATTTTTTATTTCAATTTCTACTAAATTAAGCCTAATTATGTATGATCTATGATGAATCGATTTATGATCTTCACTTCAATTATTGATATTTACCAACCCATCATGATTTATAAATTGAAATATGGATTTATTCAATTACCCATCATGATTGAATGATTTACAAGTTATATGCATGATCTACAAGTATGCATGAACCTTATGATTTATGAATTATGTTTTGGACGACTCACGGGCCCCATGTCATAGCTAGTTCACGTATGTTCAAGCTTGTTTATGATTATCATGAATTAACTAGCCCATGAATTTATGCATATGTTATACTATGAGCACTATATATATTTTGGGAATAGTATCGAACACCGAGTAGATTGGGGACATAGGTTCGGCCCCGGATCTCATAAACTACATGCCACTGTAGGTATGTTGGGATCTCCCTTGTGACTTTCCCTGGCCCAAATGGTCCTTTTCATAGTGATATCACATTTTCATGGTTCTAACCTTGGCAAGGTAAGAACACCTTCCTGACTAGGGTTACAAGTCGGGCTCCATGTGCGCTCATATGGGGTATGTCAGTTATGAGAATCTCCCACTGTTCCTCATGATTTATGTACGTTTATGATTATGTATATTGGTTCAAGTTATGTTAAATAAAGCTTTTTTCTCATGATCATGATTACAATTGTATTACGAATGTTTTGTAAACCTTGAGCCTTATGTTATGTTATGTTACGCTATTTACGATATGAGCATGATGTCCTACTCTTATCATGTTTTATGAGTTTTTACATAATTTAAAATGTCCATGTTACTTACCTTGCATACTCAGTACATTTCATGTACTGACTGCATACTTTATATGCTGTATCGTTTCATGATATAGGACCCGACTCTCAGGCACATCTCTATCCTTAGTCCATTCCAGAGTTTGCTATCAGCTTGTTGGTAAGTCCTCATGTTTCGAAGGTCATATGACTAGACATTATGGTTGTTCTTTTGTTTTAGTTTAGCCAGGTTAGTTGGAGATATTGTCCCATCAACCCATCTTACATGATAGAGGCTTTCAGATCGTATGTTATTCAACTTATGTGTATGTCTAGTATTTCTGAATGTTATGATATGCTATGTTACGTTTAGGTTTCCGCTATGTTTTATGTTCCATATTCCGCATCGAGTGAATGAAGTTAGATTTATGCTTATTCCATGGGTCGACTTGGGGCCTCTCAAGGTTCCTTGTCCCATGTTACGATTCGGGTCTACGTTTGGGTCGTGACAAACTTGGTATCAGAGCCATAGGTTTGAAGTGTCCTAGGGTGTCTGAAAGCTGCGTTAAGTAGATTCTTTTTCATGGGTGTGAAGCACACCACACTTATGACGAAGAGGCTACGAGACATTTAGGAAATGTCCCCTTCTTTCATGATCTATGTCGTGCGATGAAAAGTCTTTGCGATGAAAAGTCTTTCTATCCTTCAAATTTGTGCTATTTGTGATTGAAGAATCATGGCTCCTCGAAGAGTAAACAAAAGAAGAAATGGAAACGGTGAAGGCCACGAAGATGGCAATGGTCATGGGCATCAGCAAGCCCCACTTGTTCAGGAGCCCCAAGCACCAAAGCCAATTTCCCACGATGAGTTTCGGGAAACTATCCAGATGTTGGCGCAGGCCTTGACCGATTAGGTCAACCAACAGGCTGTTGTGTATATTCCACAAAATAGAAATGCAGAAGTGGCCCGGATCAGAGATTTCTTGAGGATGAACCCGCTGGAGTTCTTTGGGTTCAAGGTGGATGAGGATCTGCACGAATTCATCAAGGAGATTCTAAAGATCACCCAGGTTATAGGGGTGAAAAATGGAGATTATGTTGATTTAGTCTCCTACCAGCTAAAAGGGGTGGCACATATATGGTTCAAGTAGTGGAGAGATGCTAGGGCAGTGGGTGCAGGCCCTATAGGTTGGGAAGAGTTCCACGCAACATTTCTAGATCAGTTCTTCCCTCGTGAGATGAGGAAACTGAAGGCGGCTGAGTTTGTTAACCTAAAGTAGTGTGACATGTCCGTTCAGGCGTATGCCTTGGAGTTCACCCTTCTATCCAAGTATACACCAGAGTTGGTGGCAGACCAAAGGGCTCGAGTGAGCCAATTTATGTATGGAATGGCAGACTACCTAGATAAGGATTGTAGGATTGCCATGTTGCATCGGGATATAGATTTTCCTCGTATTGTGTTGCATACTTAGTAGATGGAGTTTGTGTATCGGAGGCAAAGAGATGTCAAGAGGGCCAGGACTGACAATTATGGTACTTCTCAGGTCAGATCAGGGGGTGGACAACGTCAGCAGTCTCATCACAGGTCTATTGCTCCAGCACCATCAACGGCTAGTACACCATCTAGATTTCGAGGGGATCAGAGGAGCAGGGCTCCAGATTCGAGAGGCTAGGGTATCATGAAGGATGGTTCGCTTCGCATGTGCATTGATTATCGGCAATTGAAAAAAGTCACCATCAAGAACAGGTATCCTTTAACCAGGATCGATGATCTGCTTGACCAACTTCAGGGTGCCAAGTGTTTCTCAAAGATAGATCTCAGGTCCAGGTATCATCAGCTCAGAATTCGGGAGTGCGACATCCCAAAGACAACTTTTAGGATGCAGTATGGTCATTATGAGTTTGTTGTTATGTTTTTTGGACTAACGAATGCTCCTGCAGCTTTTATGGACATGATGAACTGGGTGTTTAAATCATATTTCGATATGTTCGTGATCGTGTTCATTGATGACATCCTTATATACTCTCGGAGCGAGGAGGAGCATGCCGACCATTTGAGAGTAGTTCTTCGGACTCTCAAGGATCACCAATTGTATGCCAAGTTCAGCAAATGCAAGTTTTGGTTGAACTCTGTAGCATTTTTGGGCCATATGGTGTCAAGTGAGGGCATCAAGGTGGATTCTTAGAAAATAGAGGCGGTGAAGAATTGGCCTAGGCCGGTGAACCCTTTAGATATTTGTAGTTTCTTGGGTTTAGCTGGTTACTACCGGAGATTTGTTGAGGGTTATTCATCCATTGCAACACCTTTAACCAAATTGACTCAGAAGAAGGTGAAGTTTCAATGATCAGAGGCTTGTGAGAAGAGCTTCCAAGAGTTGAAGACTCAACTTACTTCAGCACCGGTGTTGACCCTATCTGAGGTTACTAATGGTTTCATTGTATATTGTGATGCTTCGAGGATCGGGCTCGGGTGTGTATTGATGCAGTGTGAGAAAGTGATAGCGTATGCATCTAGACAGTTGAAAGTCTATGATAAGAATTACCCGACCCATGATCTTGAATTGGCCGCGGTGGTGTTCGCATTGAATATATGGCGACATTACTTATATAGGGTCCACATGGATGTATTCATGGACCACATGAGCTTACAATATGTGTTCACGCAGAAAGATCTCAATCTTCGGCAAAGGAGGTGGTTGGAGCTAATCAAGAACTATGATATGAGTGTCCTTTACCATCCGGGTAAGGATAATATGGTAGCGTACGCACTTAGTAGACTCTCGATGGAGAGTGTGTCCCATGTGGATGAGGGGAAGAAAGAGCTGGTGAAAGATGTAGATCGAATCGCTAGGTTGGGAGTTAGGTTGGTCGACTCGACTGACGGCGGTATTATTGTTCAGAACGGGTCAGAATTGTCCTTGGTGACTGATGTGAAAGATAAACAAGATGAGGACCCAATTTTTGTAAGGTTGAAGGAAGCTGTTTGCAGTGAAAATGTGGAGGTCTTCTCCCAAGGGGGAGATGGTGTGCTTCGGTACTAGGGTCACCAATGTGTGCTAGATGTTGATGACTTGAGGAGTCGGATGTTGCATGAAGCTCATGGATCAAGGTATTATATCCATCCGGGTGCCACCAAGATGTATCGTGATTTACGAGAAATCTATTAGTGGAATGACATGAAGAAGGATATTGTAGAATTCGTAGCCAAGTGTTTGAATGTCAGCAAGTAAAGGTTGAGCATCAAAGGCCAGGAGGAGTACTTCAGGATATTAGCATTCCCACTTGGAAGTGGGAAGAGATTAACATGGATTTCATAATAGGATACCTCATAATCGTCGACAGTATGAATCTATTTGGGTGGTGTAGACAGGCTGACCAAAGCTGCTCATTTTCTACCGGTCAAAACTATGGATTCAACGGACAATTATGCCAAACTGTATATCCGAGAGTTGGTTTGATTGCATGGAGTGCTCTTATCCATCATTTAGACAGAGGTGCTCAATTTACCTCTCAATTTTGGAGGTCATTCCAAAAAAGGCTTGGGACTTAGGTTAAACTCAGCACAACATTCCACCCGCAAATGGATGGCCAAGCGGAACGGACCATCCAAACTCTCAAAGACATGTTGAGAGCATGCGTGATGGACTTCAAAGGTAGTTGGGATGATCACTTGTCCCTGATCGAGTTTGCCTACAATAATAGCTATCACTCCAGTATCCATATGGCACCATTCGAGGCTCTTTATAGGCGTAGATGTAGATCGCCCGTCGGATGGTTTAAGGTTGGCGAGGCAGCTATGATAGGGCCAGACTCGATTCATGAGGTAATGGAGAAGGTTCAATTGATAAGAGACAGATTAAAAACTGCCCAGAGTCCTCAAAAGTCTTATGCGGACGTGAGAAGAAGAGAATTAGAATTTGAAGTTGATGACTGGGTATTTTTGAGAATGTCTCCCATGAAGGGAGTTATGCGGTTCGGAAAGAAAGGGTGTTAGGTTGCACGACTTAAGAACTTCTCTTTACAGTTTACCTATGAATGAAACAAGTCGCTAGACGTATTCCACTTATGTGAATAAAACAGTAAGTAAATGAGACGGTGATTTAGCGTGGAAAACACCCAGCTCAAAAGGTATAAAACCACGTCCTGTACCTCCATAGGATTTTCTCCAACTTCACTAACTTCAAAGAGCCTCTTCAAAAATTAGATTACAACACTTGTAACCTAAAGGAATTATAAACTCTAATTCCTAGATGTTCACACTCCTCCCTAGTAATGTGTTCCCAACGTATCCTAGTAGACTCTACTTGATGACAAACTCCTCTTAATCAAGTTTATAACTCACTGAATTAAGATTACATCAATTACAACTTAATGACTAACTCCTAGCACAATATTTCTAACTCTAGCCTATTACTTTACTAGGACCAAGTTCGTCAATTGAATTTCTTCACACTCCAAATGATGCAAAATCTCACTCTTTACAGATTTTCGTTTTTCTCACTTTGTGAGTGCACAAGTTTCTTTGAGAAGTCACACTTCTATATATACACAACTCTTCAACATCTTTGCAGCAACTACCTTTGCCCACATTAGAAGTCTACTCCAAGTAGGAGTC
>JACEIK010018566.1:0-10568 GCA_018107945.1 Datura stramonium | reverse complement strand
AGGATGAAAGTGAGGAGGAAAAATTATATTTTTGCTTCTAAATCACTCCTATGTGTTGGGTTTGGCCCACTGACCCATGACTTTTTCCACCTGGGCATGGCCTGTGTGATACGGCGCTCCAAGCTCCATAGTTTTTGCGTGTTGCGGCGCGCTAATGTATGTGCTGCCAGGGCCTACACGGTGCAACGCTCTATGGGCTAGCATGGTCGACTTTCGCGCATGGGATGAGAGAAACGAGTCAATTGTCTAACCTAATTATTTAGGATGATGCTGATTGCACCTTGTTTTCGATGTGGTGTCCAAAAATTGTGGTTTATGCTCCTGCACACTTGAACAAACATATCAACTCTAAAAACAATCAAAAATTTAAATTATCTTGGATTGCCTCCTAAGCGTCTCCTGATTTAACGCAGCGTCACAACACATATATCTTGATTACTTAGACTTTATAAAGATACCTATTGTGGCTTATGGTCACATGTAATGACCCTTATTCTGAGGGTTGGGAATGGTATCATTTGGCAAAGTACCCTTTTTCCTTTGATTTAACGCAGTCGAGATTCATCCCACCTACTGCTCTAATTGCTTGATAGAGGTCGAATGTGAGTCCACCAATTGACTCAAGCTTGATAGTGCACCTATATTCTCTTTAACTCAAATTTCAGTGGAGTCAACCTTTTTCATCGTACGACGCATCATATCTGCTAACCTTGCATTCCAAGAGTCGTTTATAACGGGTTCTCTTGCTTGTGGAGGAACAAAAACTCCACTTCTATAATTCTTTAGGTCCTCTCTTATGCCTCAACTAACCTTGGTCCCTATTTCTAGCCCCAACCTGATCATAGTTATTATTCCTATAGTAATTTTGACCTTAATCTCCTTGGCCTTGACACTAAGAGTCTTGGTTAGACCCGTAAATCCCCCTTATTGTTCACAAAATTTGCTTCCTCTTTAGCCTCAAGGTAGTGATCATCAAACATGGGTCCTTTGTCTTGCGCATTCACCACAAGCACCCTCTGTGTAATCAGTGTGGTGAGGTACTTGGTGATCAATTCCAACTAGGTCTTGAGATGGGCCATGTCTTGGTCCCATTCTTCTTTCTTTTTTCGCTGCTCTACTATCATCCTTCTAGAGTGGCTTGCTGCAGCGGTCTTGGAGTCTCTGGTATGTCATGCTCTATTGATCCTAATCATTTTATCTAGTATTTCACTGGCTTCTACAAAAGTGTGGGCCATCATGGACTCCTCAGTGATTCCATCAGTCACAACTTTGTTTGAGGCACTCAATGACTTATAAAATACCTCCAAAAGGACCTCTTTAGGAAGTTTGTGATTAGGAAACTGCTTAATTTCTTGTTGAACCTCAACCATGCTTCATGTAGAGCTTCCCCAGGTAATTTTCTGAAGTTGTTTATTTCATCCCTCAATTGAATCATCCGTTAGGGTGGAAAGAATCTCTCCAAGAAAGTAGAGGTCAGCTCTGTGCAAGTAGTGTAGACTCATCTGGAATGTCATTCAGCTACAGAGTAGCTTCCCCAGTTAGTGAGAATGGAAATAAGAAGAGTCTAATAGCCTCATGAGAAACTCTAGGCAGTCTGTAGGCATTGTAGATACCGAGGAAATTTATTTGATGTTGGTTAGATCTTCTCCTGCTAAACTATTAAACAACCCTTTCATGCTCAACAACTGCATCATAGTGTTAATGACATCGAATTTAGCATTCGCTAGCAGTGGGGGTGGAACAATGGCACTCGTGTAGCCAACCTCCTGTTGTTTATACTCCACCTTGAAGATCACATTCCTGACAGCATTGTGTCCATGATAACAAGGGGGTTCTTTCGGTTCCTAGCGGCCAAGGTGGGAACAAAATTTGCAGCCTCAGCTCTCCTAACTACTTCAGCTAGAAGAGCTTCCTCTGCTAGGCATGCAGCTTTAGCTCTCTGTGCCTAAGAAATCTCCTTCGGTGGGAGATTTATTAGTGCCACAGGGTTCGCCAGGCTAACCTGCGACAAATCCAAAATAACATAAAAAGGTAAATCACGAAATAAAGACTACAAGTCAATATTAAACACCAATTAACTATTTCAACACTGTATTTCCTGGAAGTGACACTAAACTTTGATCACCGCCAAATTACACCTCGCAATTGAAATATAAAGTGGTCGCTGTCAAAAATAGAAATCCACCTAAGTTGGGATCAATTCCACAAGGAATAGGGAAGAAATAATATGTTAACGATGATTAAGCTAACTTGTAATCAATGTTCTTGACCGGGGGTTGCAAAAATTAAAAGAATAAAAATACTACTGACAATGATTGAGTTGTGTATCAAATTATCAAGAAAAACCTATGATTGTATTCCCCATGATTTCATAACTTAGTAGGCTTTTATTAGTGATCTATCCTGGTGAATTTTGTATAAGACTGACGATTAAGTTCACCTGACGTCTCTCAACCTCCGTAGATGAATTTCTGTTAAATCCTCTCAGACTTGAAGTGTATATATTTTTCCCTCGCCATAAGTCTTGACTTAACAATCCTTGATTAGAGCTTAAGTTAATTTAGATGAGGGTTGGTAGTCACAAATTGTCATTGTTATTCTCTTTTTCTAACATCAACCTCCTTAGTCGGGCAAGTTGAAGATACAAACAATTAAGCATTAAGATGAAGAGAATAAAAATCCACCCAATTCACCATTCAAGAATCGCTATTTTATTATGTCTACTTCCATTAATTCATCATGGTTCCCACAACCCTATCTTAAGAGATTTATTCGCTCATGTTTATGAGAAGAAAAATAAAAGATGTAGATGAAATCACATTTAAATACTTACTTTAATATATACTTGTTTAACAAATTCTCCAAAGCTAAATTGAGTCATAAGACCTTGATAATCTCCAACAAATATTCAACTAAAACTATTACACAATTTCGTAAAGTATGAAATGTGCAATACTATCAATTATACTAGAGTGGGACTTGAACAATTTCGGACAATCGAGTGCACTATGTTCGAATAAAAAAGTCTATTCCTAAGACATGGGAATAAAGGGAATTTATAATAACAAATTAAGCCTTCGTTGTTCTTTCTTGGATTGAAATTGTGTTTTGCAACTTCTGTTCATAGTTGAATTGGGATTCCAGTCTTTGGCCACCCAGACATGGCAGTGCTTTGTATCTCTCCCTGCACCACTGCCCTTGGCGCACCGCGCTCCTCCTTGCTCTGATCATGCCTGTGTGTCACGCAGGCCATAGCGTAGGTATGTCTGTGCAATGCCAACTTCTATCAACTCATTTCGTCAATCACGTTTTTCCATACTTTCTCTTTTTAGCCACAATTAAGTCCAAATCCATCACTTTAATCCCTGAAAATATCTAATGATGTTTGTTAGATCTTTTTCTCAAATATAACATAAAACACAAGAAAACAAACACAATTTGTTCTCAAAACATAACTAAGTATGGCGAAGTATGATTAATAAATGTGTAAATACGCCCTTCATCAAGCGTCTGAGGTATGTAAGGCTATTCATAGTGAGAAAACCCATTCTTCCTCACACCATACATCTCCAGTTTCAATTTTAGAGAACTTAAGAGTTAGGATTTTGCCAAAAGACTGTGAATTGGGTCTTCTTCCCTATAACCTGAGTTACACATTTTTTTCCTTGTTTACTCTATTGATATCCTTAACTATCACAATTGTTGTTTATGTTCATGTTTTTTCAACCATATGAACCCCTTTAGCTAAAAATCCATGAAAATATTGTCATACTATTTATATGCCTCATTTTAATGAGAAGATTTAGCTTTCAAATTGTATGAGAAACATCCTGAGAGAGAATCCATGTAATGATACTTAGCTTAAAATATATGATTTTTCAGAAAGAAAACAGAGTTCAGTTTTAGTGAGTAATTCGGAAAAGAATTATTTAATCAGTTTTAGTTTCATTGCATGATTTTTTGAAAGAAAGTGAAAGCATTTCTTTGAAACACAGTTCTGAGCATAGAGGCTCACCAACATTATTACATCCACTTGATTTTGAGCTATAAAGGCTCTATAGAGATGTTTCAGTTGCCTTAGATAGACATATTTCTATAAGCAAAGTTTTTGGGAGGACTAGTTAGCACCGAGATGGGTGAAGGGTTTAGATAACCAAAAAATCCCAATATTATAAAGCCTGCGAAGGTTAGGATCATGGCATTGATTCGGGCGACTCCTCTGAAAGCCCCTGGAAACGATTTTAGTATGGATCCATAGTTCAAATCATGCTCTACCTTGTTAAGTCTTTAGACAACTCTCCCAATCGGGCCAGATGTTGTACATCATTATAATACCTCGAAATTTCCTAAGACTAGACTCCATATTTGAAATGTGATCAGCTGGAAAAGTTGGAAAAATGCCTCAGTACGACTCAACCTACGAGCCGTAGGTAGGTTGTATGAGTCATAGGAAGACCAATGGTTCAGATCAGAGATTTTTGTTCCCCAGACTACAAGTCCCCACTACAAGCCATAGTATATAGGTACGACCCGTGGTCAGGAGTCGTATTAAGTCCTTGGGGTTATCTAGGGATAGATTGTATGGGTGATCGTATGATTCATAGTATGGAGTTACGGGTCATAGTAGGATTCGTGGAAATATTCAAAGAATTGGTGGTTTTGTACTTGGTCAGTATGGGAGGATACCATGAGTCACAGGAGGATTGTACGACTCATGGTACGAGACGTAACAACTGATATAACAGATTTCCAATGAATTCAGTAAGGTCATTTTCATAAATCCTAAGCTCTTAACTTCATAAAGATGTTGTTTTAAGCTCTGAAAAGAGGGTTTTCAGGGAGTTTAACCTATTCTAATTCATTCAACTACCATTCATGCAAGTTTAGAGGTTTTCCCTTGAATATCAAGCTAGAAATTCCTCAATTCTTCTCCAAATCTCTTGGACTTTAAAAGTCAAGTTTAGATTCAGCATACCCAGATATGCAGGGCTATGAATGAGGTTTTTCTTTCACTATCATGCCTATATCTCTCCTCAATCTCATGAATTCAAGTCTTAACTCAAGTTGATGATCCAGAATGGGGTTTTATCCTAATTTCATGAAATTCTCTATGATTTGTTTATGGGTTAATTCTTTTATGTTTCGAAGTATGTTCTAAGATTCATGGGAAGATTTTAAACCTATTTTGATTATAAATTCATGATTTCAAGTTTCTAGAAAATTATGCCTAATTATGCAAGTTTCATGAAAAGTCAAGTTTATGATTTATGATTTCAAGTATGATGAGATATCTAGTATGAATGAATATTTACAAATTACCTATGTGTGCATCTATGATTTTGACTTATGAAGCTTATTTAATGTATGCATGCTTTTAAGATTTAGGGAAGCCCATACAAGTTAAATATGTTTTCATGATTTAGCCAAGGCTAAAAAGATAAGCTTATCATACATTTTGGAGTTAAAACTCCCACTACAGCTTACGATATGTTTTGGATTCAAGACTTCTCGTATTCAGATTTCAGACTATGCATGTGATTATGATTTTAGCTTCACTGAAAATGATGGGAGCACTATGCATGTTTTGGGAGTAATGTCTAGCATCGAGTAGGCTTGGGATTCCATGGTTACCCGGCCTTAGAACTATGCTCCAATGTAGGTATATTCATATTTAGGACCTCTCAAGAGAGTTTTCGCTTCACGCCAGAGGGCCTTGAGCTTGATATCGATATCTTGGTAGCGTCTTTAGCCCTAGCAAGGTTTTGGACAGCTCTGCTCACTTGAGCGAGATAGTTGGGGCATCATGTAAGCTCTATCATAATGGTGTTGGTTAAGACGAGTCCTCCTATTATTCCTCATGACTTCAATTATGCATGTTTAGGACTTATGATATTATGTTTTTTTAGAAGGTTTGACCCAATGATCAATTTATAAGCTTTTACTTATGATCTCAGTTATGGCAAGCTATATGATTTCTATTTTAGCTTTGGGTCATTTTATTAAAATATGATTTTCATCTTATGGCTATACATGATTCAGATTCATATTTTATCATGCAATACTTACACTCGCTATCTTATGATTTATGTTTATATGCATGATTTCAGTTTATACTTACTCAACATGTTTTACCTACCTTGCATACTAAGTACGTTCCAAGTACTGACCTCATAATCTATGTTGTATCATTTTATGATGCAGGTTCAGACAATCAGACTCAGTTCCACTGCAAGCTAGTTTCCTTCAACTTAGCTCAATTTCCTATCATTATGAGTCCTCATCCTTCAAGGATCATCAGTTAGTGTTAAGTTATGTTATTTTAAGTTTAAGACTTTAGTGAGCTAGTTGGGGATGTTGTCCCATCAGCTCTTCACATATGTTAGAGGCTTATCAGAATAATTTTGGAATTTTAGCTTTGTCAGTGTTGACTCTATTATGATTCATATTTATTCAATCTTCCGGTTATTCTGATTAGCTTGTCCGTTTCTACTTTATGCATGCTCTTTAGCCTCTATGTTCATGCTATGGGTCGACTTGGAGCCATTTATGGTTCTATGTTTCGGGTCTCGATCCGGGGCCTCAGCTCGAGTTGTGACTAACTTGGTATCAGTGCCAAGGTTAGAGTGTCCTAGGGTTTCTGAAAGTCGCATTGAGTAGAGTCTTTCCATGGGTGTGAAGCATTCCACGCTTATGGGGGAGAGGCTACAAGACATTTAGGAAATTTTCCTTCTTTCATGATCTATGTTGTGCGATAAAGTCTCTCTCTATCCTTCTAACTCATGCTATACATGATTTCAGAAATATTCCTCCACCCGAGTAAATGGAATAAAGAATGGTAATGGGAATGGCCAAAACAATGGCAATAGAGATGGGCATCAGCAATCTCCGCCAGCACCAGCAGATCCTATGCCCTAGCAGGTCACTCATACCGAGTTTAGAGCGGCGTTTTAGATGTTGGCACAAGCGATGACCGCTCAGGTCAATCAGTAGGTGGTGGCTCATGTTCCTTAGAATAGGAACATAGCGGCAGCAAGAGTTCCAGACTTTCTCCGAATGAATCCACTGAATATTCTGGGGTCGGAAGGTGGATGAGGCCATCAAGAGTTCATCGAAAAGGTGTAGAAGATCACCCAGATTATGGGGGTGACTAGAGAGAAGAGAGAGAATTTGGCCTCCTATCAGCTGAAGGGGGTTGCTTAAATATGGGACCACCAGTGGAAAGATTGTAGGGCAATGGGAGCAGTTTCTTTCACTTGGGACGAGTTTGTAACTGCCTTCTTGGATAGGTTCTTCCTTAGGGAGTTAAGGGAGGCGAAGGTGGCGGAGTTTGTCAATTTGAAGCAGTATCATAGGGCTGTCTAGGAATATCCTTAGAGTTCACCCAATGGTCTAAATATGTGTCGGAGATGGTTGTGGATCAGGGGGCTCGTATGAGTAGGTTTGTGAATGGAATATCAAATGCACTGGTTGATGAGTTGGTAATTTACCCACTCATTATGCTTTTAAGCATGAGCTTTGGCTTAGTTTTTAAGTCTTTTGGTTAGATTTATGCCCTTTTTGCCTTTGGATGTGTAGGTACCTAGCTTGAAGAGAAGGAGCATGAAGTTTAGTAAAAAGGGTGAGATTTAGGTGAAAACCAGCGCTCCACCGGTGAAATGCTAGTCAACCAAAAGCACTCACTGATTTAATGAACAACTACAACCGGCGGCTAGCAGAAAACAACAAGTGATCCACCGATTCCATCGCCGAAATGTGCTAGACTTCACTAGACAACTGATGAGTTAAATCGGTTTTTCATGGATAGAAATCGACAAATCACTGAAAGACATTGCCGAAATGCTCTGGACTTCACAGGACCACTGAGAAATATGTCGGTGGCTCATGGATAGCAACCGGTGGACCGGTGATTCCATCACAAGTGAAAGACGCCTGAAGAGGGGCAAACATCCATCCTTGAAAAAGAGGAGAATGTTATGACCTACTTTTGTATATATTCTAGAAAAAGTACTCTGAACATATCTTTAAATATTCTCATTACTTTTGACAGAGAGAGAATTCCATTGGAGAAGAGAAGAATTATTTTGAATATTACTTTTTCAGCTTCATCTTTTTCATTATGGTATAACCACCATTGCAGAGATATTTTGAGCTTGATTTTTCCTTCTCTTAATGATGAAATTATTGAGTTTATTGATAAATATGCTCTTGTGTTTCTCAATTATGACTAGCTAAACCTATAGCTAGAAGTGTGTGATGACGGGTGTTTAATTTGATTGGGTATTGCTAGATTTGTCTTGATATTACTTAATTAATGTAAATTTATTGAATTCTCCTCAAATTATAGTTAATTACTCACAGTTGCAAATATCGGTATTATTTTATTACTTGATTTTGGCTTCAAAAAGAAGAATTAAGTAATAGGGGAGAATTTAATAGTGAATTGGGTTTTGATTATGTGGGTTTGGGCTAGAAATAGCCAAAACCCATTATCATAATCCCTTTAGAGGTTGATGGATAGAAATAGCTCAGCCCCTAACCCAAACCATATTGGAATAGTTGAATTGTACCTTGAGACTTGAGGACAAGGAGCCCAAGTGGTTGAAAAACATCGGGCTCTATCTTGTTCAAAGGTTATACGCATATTAGTAATAATGTAACTGTCTAGTAAATCCCAATTTGATTGACATCCCATCTATACCACACCTCTAGCCTTTGCTCATTATTATTTCTCAATTTTGGTTATCTTTCTCTCTTGTTTAGCTGATTTTAGAGTCCACAATATTATTGCAATCACTTCCCCCAAAATTTACTTTTACGTTTTCATTTCTTGGATTCAAATCAATTCAATTAACTAAATAACTCTTGTGCAAATCATTCTCTATTCTCTGGGGGATTCGACCCCGACATCCGTGGGGTTATTTTTTTTGATACAATGATCTCTTACATTCTCTCTATATGAGGAGTGTAGTTTGAGCATTATCAAAAATAGCGTCGTTGCCGGGGAATAACGCTTGATATCCTTGAGTTGTTTGTTAATTTGACTTAATAAAGCATCTTATTTGTTTCCACATTGTTCTTGATGTTGGCTATCTAGGGTGTATTCATATGAGCCATCATTTGCATGCTGGTTATAGTTCGGTGGAAGAAAACATGGAACATGAGGAGTATAACCCCATAATGCCCGAGGTTGCAGGTGCCATTCTGTCATGCCCCGAGCCTACACCCTGGACGTAACACGGTACTTCAAGCCACAAGTGACCCCAAGTCAACCCCTGGTCTATCATACACTAGCATTATGAGTAAACATGCACAACAGACTTTTAAATAACAAATTTATCAGTTTAAGAAAATTTAAAGATTGAAAGTAGAGAAAGGAATAATATATCTGAAATACAATTCTGAAAGAGAAGTTTGGTCTGCAAGCCAACTACTGAGGAGTTGCTGGGACAGGCCCCCAGCTAACTCTAAGTCTATACAAAACCATATCCAACTGAAGTAAATAAATAAGGCCCTCGAATGATGAGGATTCACACTCTAATCTGCTGAAATGGAATGCTCTAAAACTGAAAGTAACTATCTGTGCTGAATTTGAGAACCTGCAGTTCATGATACATCATGAAAAGCATGCATTAGTACTTTGAATGTACTAAGTAAGTGGGAGAAACATATTAAATATAAAGTCTAAAATGAAATGACACGCCATGACCAACAGGTAAACTGAACTGAAATCACACGCCATTATCAACAGGTAAATTGAACTGAACTATTGATATAATCTGAAATGGTCAAGACGACCCTGTCTGATGGTCAAGGACATGCCCTAAGTTTGAAACACTGAATCTAAGATACTGCACTGAACTGAGCTGCTTATTCTGATACTGGACTGGACTGACTAGTGGGAGAGTCTATAACCGACATATAACCACGTGAGCTAGATATGGAGTCCGATGTATAGACCCCACCGGTAAGACCCAATATACATTTTCAGGGTATAAATGCATGAACTGGGTGATCACAAAAATATCTGGGGCCAAATAGGCCAAGAATACTGTAACCTACGCTGGCAACGTAGTTCTGGGAACCTGGGTGCGCTGGAACCCCGGTCCGCTCGATGTTAAGTTCTACTCCCACTGGAAAACCTTAACTAAACTACTAAGCTGATAGCTTGAAACTGGGGCCCAAGACTAGTCAGGGACGAATAACTGAATGTACCCTGAGAACCTTACAGGTCCATAATCTGAAACAGGGTTCTAAGACTAGTCAGAGCTGCTTATCTAGAAGCGTTGTAATCGTCACCAGAACAACTAATAACTAAACTGGGGTCCTGGTGATGGTTAGAGCTATAATTGAATGTCATGACCGCCTAATGGACCAAATAACTAAAATCTGAATCTGAGTCTGAAAATTGGGAGGCACCACTAGCACCTTAAGAATAAACTGGAGTCAAACTGATCAGTTGACATTTTTCAGAAAACACTGAGGTTGCTAAAATCTGACTAAAACTAGACTGATAGGATTTTGACTGAGACTAGACTGATAGGGTTCTGAGTTCTAACTGAATAAATTAC
>JACEIK010018565.1:0-10570 GCA_018107945.1 Datura stramonium | reverse complement strand
GTTAATTTGGATCAAATTGATAAGGTTGAAGTAAAATCACTCATGAGACCTAATCTAGTGATTGAGTAAAGTTATCTAATAGGGATGAACTAGTCATTTGGATAAACCCTAGTTATTAGTTCTATAAGAAAGCATAGGGAAATATCACGAGTGTAAAAGCCGAAATAGTTATGAATCAATGGGGAACACTTTCCTAGTTATTTGCATTAATTTTGATTAACAACAACCAAATCTCAACATTGTTACATATTTGCTTTTATAAAACCTCCTTTTGGAAATAACAGACTTAAAAGCTTAAATGCTAACGTTATTCTATATCTTGACCTTATTCATTGTGGGATCAACCCCAAACTAGTTGGATTCTTTATTGAAAATGTCCACTTCATACTTCTACAGGAGTGTGGGTTTGAGCATTATAAAAAAATGACACTGTTGCCGGGGAATACGACTTAAGATTAGAGTAATTTCTTGTGTTTGACTTTTAGTCATTATTTTCCTCATTTATGTTTTCTTTTGTTTTTGACACCCACAGGTTGACACTTGGTGGAAATCAAGTACTTGAAAAAGCGGAAACCCCCTGATTCCCTTGGATCTTGAGTTAGAGCAAACATTTCGCAGGATGGAAAACACTGAGCAGAGAGAGGCCTGTATGGCTGAAAAAGCTCAACAAGCTGAGTTAGCTCGGCAAGCTGCACTTCAGGAAGATGAGGATGCTCATGATGAGATAGTGAATGCTGGCTGCCATGGAAGGGGAAATAGAGGCTAAATATATGCTCCTCAGTTCTATGATGATAATGATTTAGATGTTGATGAGGCCGGGTCAACTGGATCTATTGTACCTCCACCTTTGCCTGCCGGGGAAAAGTTTGATATCACTAGCACCATGATCCAGTTTCTTAATATGTAGGGGATGTTTAGTGGTCATGCAGCTGACTATGCTAACCTGCACTTGATGAATTTTGTCGGGATACGCAAGGCGTCCAGGTTACCCGATGGAAGCCAGGATGCTATATGGTTGTGACTCTTCCCATTCTCTCTCTCTGGAGAGGCCACATTATGATTATTGAAGTTGCCGAATGACTCCATTACAGACTGGAGGGAGCTTAAACAAGCCTTCCTAGAGAGGTTCTTCCCTCCAGGATGTAGTAGCTAAAATATGAGATCTATAATTTTTGACTGGTTAAGATTGAGGCACTACATGAGACTTGGTTGAGATTTAAGAAGAAGCTGACTAAGTGCCTGAACCATAACATTCCCGATGACAGTTTGTTAGAAATTTGTTACAGATCTTTGAACAACAACACCAAGGCTGTAGGAGATACAGTGGCAGGTGGACCATTGATGAGTCAGTCTTGGGAGTAACAAAATGTTATACTTGACCGAGTGACCAAGACGAACATGAACCAGCACACCAGGGAAGTAGAGACAACTGTAGGTACATATGCTATTGGTATGACCGTGGAACAACACAGAAAGGAGGAGGAGCGTGAGCAGGAGCTAGCTCATATGGGAACATCCTTAGACCTGCTCACGAAGCACATTATGAGCTCTAGCGCTTAGAAGGTGAATGTAGTTTGATCTCAGGGTCAGGAGTAGGGGTTTAAGCAGACATATTCTGAGGAAGAGGCAAACTTCTTGGACAACCAGGTGGTAGGTTTTTGGGCCAACGCCCAAGGGTCTAAATAGGACACTTGGCACCAAGGCTCTAAAAATCATGGCCGGACCTAATATAGAGACAACTACAATAGGAATAAATGTAGGGATAGTAGCAAAGATCGTGAGCGGGAAGGTGATTAGAGAAAGAATGATGGTGCAATGACCACACTGGTGTTTATGTCCTCCTAGGGCCCACGAGGGTGATGTTGGACCCTAGAGAGTATGATGGCTGAGCTGCTACAAGGGCCAAATCAACTGACGAGTAGCTGAAGGATATTAGGGGTGACATATCTAGAATGGGCCAAAAAGTTGAATCCTACCCTACATCAATAAAGCAAATTGAGCAGTAGCTTGGCCAGATGTCTGCATCCCTAAACCAGAGGCAAAAGGGAACACTTCCTAGCAACACTATCTAAAATCCAATAAATGTCAGTCATTATATGGCGATGATGACTAGGAGTGGAATGAATACTGTTGACCCTCCCCTACCGATTGTACTTGAAATGGAAAGACAGAAGGAGATCGAGATTAATGAGGATGATGAGGTTGCTGGCCAGAGCTTGCAGGTGAAGCTGAGTTGACCAAGACTCCAGTTGGTGAGAAGGGGTCTAGAGCTGATAAAGGGAAGGAACAAGGGGCGACGCATGTGTATAGGGCTATACCTAGAGCACCACCACCATTCCTCCAGAGGATGAAGAAGAAGGCGGAAGATGGTAAGTTTTAGAAATTTCTCTTTATGCTAAAACAGTTGTCTATGAACATACCATTGGTCGAGGCATTGGAGCAAATGCTCGAATATGCCAAATTCATGAAGGACCTTGTGACTAGGAAGAGGTCCGTGAGCTATGATCCGGTTGGTAATTTGCATCATTGTAGTGCCATAGCTTCATGGATCCTTACCCAGAAGAAAGAGGATCTAGGTGCCTTCACCATTCTTTGTAAGATCGGTCACTTTGAGTTTCTGAAGGAACTATGTGATTTTGGAGCTAGCATCAACTTGATGCCATTATCTGTGTTAAAGTAGTTGGGCTTGGGAGCCCCCACACCAATTTCAATGCGGCTATTGATGGCTGACTGAAAAGTTAAAAAGCCAATGGGGGGTTAGTGAAGGTGGATTGGTTTATCTTCCCAGCGGATTCTGTAATCTTGGATTGCGAGGTTGTTTTTGAGGTCCCCATTATTTTGGGGCGATCATTCCTCACCACTAGGATAGCTCTGGTAGATGTTAAGGTTGGCCAGCTGAAGTTCAGGTTGTATAAGAAGGAGGCCGCCTTTAATGTTTGCCGATCAATGAAGCAACCCAATGAGTTCAAGGTTGTATCAAAAATCGAGGATGATTTAGAGTCTCTTGACAAATTTTGAGTAATCAGGGGACTTGTGTTATGCCACGACATTAAATGAGGCAGTTCTTGGGAGAAAACCCATGAGGTGGCTTAGTGAAGTCTGAGTAACCAAAGCACCTGCGTCGTGCCGTGATGTTAAATCAAGTGCTTCTTGGGAGACAACCCAAGTATCTTAATTTATGTGTGTTCAGTGTGCAGGTGAAACAAAACTGGTGGGTAAAAAATTGTAGAATAGAGTTATACTACGAGCCTCAATACGACTCATAGTACCGTCCGTAGTGAAAAGCAGAAACATGAGTTCATGTTATGGCTGGTCATTATTAATCGTACCTACATTGTACGAGTCGTAGTACCCTCTATAATGGTGAACCATGCTAAGTGTGGAAGTGCAGCAAGTAAAGACCTATAAGACATAGTATGATTTGTACCATTGTGGTATGATCCATACCATGTACTCGTAGGCCCCCAGGTAAGTTCCTAAAGTCTTCTGCTATGAGAACAAGGGACGAATGGTAGGTAAAACCTATGACTCGTGGTATGAGTAGCAATAGGCTAAATTATTGAAGGTGACCTGACTCGACCCGAATTTGAAAAAATTCGCTGTTATACCCCGGAAGAATAAAGATCAGACCCGAGAGTTGAAACGGAGAAAATTTGAAATCTGGCATCAGGTCACAAAACGGGTCGTGATGTTACCCGTGGGAGAAGACCACTAGTCGTGATGTAACTCGTGGTGAGGATCAGGGTGTTAATTGAAATTTGGGATTTAAGGTCCCCACTGACATGACCACGAGTGGTGGTCAGACCCCATAACTTGTTGAGTCAGTCGTGGGAAGTGATGGCTGAGAAGGAGAAGAAATAAGGCAGTGTACCCCATGGAAGGTCCCCACGAATCGTGGTCAGTCACCACAATTTGTGGGGTGGGTCTTGAGCAGCATGATGATGCAAGGTAAATTCCCAGGCAGTGTATATGACAAGTGGTAACCGCGACTCATGGTCACCAGTAACGATTCTTTATGTCACTCGTGACAAGCCCAGATGACTTGATAGGAAGTGTACTTGGCGGATGATGCCACGAGTCGTGGCCTGAAGCAACGAGTCGTTATGTCCCTTGTGGGGACTGGCAGACAGTTATTTTCTGCGAATTTAGTAAGGGCTTTTCCGTAATTCCTCTGATTCTAAGGCCTAAACTACTTCATTCTAAGTTTTGAATGATGAGTTTTAAAGGGGTTAAGTTCATTTTAGGCCATTCTTACTCATGCATGCAAAGATAGAAAGTTAGAGAGGTGATCAAGCTTGTTTCCTTCAAGTTCTCTTTAATTCTTCCTTGGGCAATCAGAGAAGTGTAAGAATCATCTTCAATCAGGTATATAGGGTTATGAATGGGTGAATCCTTTCACACCCATGCCCAATCCCTCTCTAAATCAAGAATTTTTTATGTCAAATCTATGGGGTTTTAATCCAATGCATGAAATTCCTTATTCTCTACATGGGTATGACAATATGTATGTATTATTGAATTATGATTCATGGGAAAGTTTTATGTTTTTTTCAATGAAAAATCATGTTCTAAATTTATTAAATCAAAATGCCCAATTATAGAAAGTTCATGAAAGATGAGAGTTTTGATGAAGGTATGATTATGATGAGATATAATGATGAAAAGCATTTTTTTAAGCTACCCATGTTTATAATCATGTTTTCAAAATGAATTGACTATATTCAAGCATGTTAAGGTATTTGGAAATGCCCACATGTTCAAGTATGATTTATGATTTTCCTAAATTAAGCTTACCACATGGTTTTGGAGTGAAGACTCCCAATTAACTTTCAGTATGTTTTGAGCTAAAGCTTCTCATATGCATGATTTCATATTTGAGATGTATTTGATTATTGAGCTTTGTTATTGAAGATGCTAAGCTTCATTGAAAAATGATGAAGAGCATATGCATGTTTTTGGGAGTAGTGTCTAGCACCGAGTAGGCTAAGGGTCTATCACCCTGTGCCTTAGAACTACATGCCAATGTAGGTTTATTCTTATATATATTATTTTGGGACCTCCCTTGTGAGCTATCCCATGCCCTATTGGGGCACTGGCTAGGGCCACGTCCCTAGCCATGGCAAGGTTTTGGACGACTCTTCCCACTTGAGTGTGATAGTTGGGACCTCATAAGCTCTATTGTGGTATGTCGGTTAAAAGACGAGTCTCCCGTTATTCCTCATGATTTCATTTATGCATGTTCATCATTAAAGAGATTCATACATCTATATATGTTCTAAAGCAGGCTTGACTCAATGTTTAGTTTTACTCATGACTATTAGATTTCAGCTTTGAGTCAATCGATTTAGTTATGATGTTATGTTATGTTATGTTAAAAGGCTATGAAACGTTTAGGAAATGTTCTCTTCTTTCATGGTCTATGTCGTGTGATGAAATGTCTCCCCGTCTTTCTAATTCGTGATATTTGCGATTGCAGAATCATGGCTCCCTAAAGAGTAAATGGTAGAAGGAATGAGAATGGAGACAGCCACAAGGATGGCAATAGAAGCGGGCACCATCAGGCCCCACCAGTCCAAGAGCACCATGCGCCGGAGCCGGTTGCCCATGCTGAATTTAGGGAAGCTATTTAGATACTCACACATGCCTTGACCACTTAGGTCAATCAGCAGGCAGTTGCGCATGTCCCACAAAATGGCAATGTGGCGGTGGCTTGAGTCAGGGATTTCTTGAGAATGAACCTGTCAGAGTTCCTCGGGTCAAAAGTAGATGAGGACCCACATGAGTTCATTGATGAGATTGTGAAGATCACCCAGGTCATGGGGGTGAATAGAGTTGAATGTGTAGATTTGGCCTCATACCAGCTGAAAGGGGTCACACACATCTGGTTTCTACAATGGAAAGATACTACGGCCACCAGAGCAGGTCCTGTCACTTGGGAGGAGTTCCATGTTGCGTTCTTAGATCTGTTCTTCCCTTGTGAGATGCGGGAGCTGAAGGCAACTGTGTTCATGAATCATAAGCAAGGGAGAATGAAGATGCAGGAGTATGCCCTTGAGTTCACTCGCCTATCGAAGTACGCCCCAGAGTTAGTGGCCGATTAGAGGGCGCGGGTGAGCAGGTTTGTTCATGGCATGGCGGGCTATTTGGACAAAGATTGTAGGACCGCTATGCTCCACCAGGATATGGATTTCCCTTGGATAATCTTGTACGCCCTATAGATGGAGGTGGCGCATATGAGAGAGAGGGAGGCCAAGAGGGCTAGGATAGATAGTCACAGATTCTCACAGCTGAGATCAGGTGGTGGGCACTGACAGAAGACCCACCAGATATCTTCAGCCCTAGCATCTTCAGACTCGAGAGTGCCATCCAGGCCTAGGCTTGATCAGAGGGGGAAAGTATTAGGATCGAGGGGTCAGAGCAGCAGACCCATAGATTCTAGTATCCCAGCTTGCAGAAGATGTGGTCGGGGGCACACGAGCCAGTGCTTGGTAAGTTCAGGTGGTTGCTTCGGGTGTCGGAAGCCCGAACACATGCTTAGAGATTTCCCGGCAGCGAGACAGGACCATGATGGGGGCCAATGCCCATATTTAGTTCAGCAGCCCACCCGCACACTCAACACATCAGGGGGCATCTACCAGCACAGGTGGCGGTCAGCGCCAAAATAGATTCTGTGCATTAGCATCCCGCCAGGAGTAGGAGGTCTACCCAGATGTGGTAACTTGTCTTTTGTGACATCTTATGTGGCCGGTAGCTTTGTAGTCAATCCCGAAGTCTTGTCAGAACCCTTATCAGTCTCTACTCCAGTAGGTGATTCAATTGTATCTAGACGAGTGTATAGAGGTTGCATGGTCTCAGTCCTTCAGAAAATCACCTCAGCAGATTTGATAGAGTTAGCCATGAACGATTTTGATGTTATCCTCAGCATGGATTGGCTATTTACATGTTATGCCTCAGTTAATCATAGAACCCGGGCAATAGAGTTCAAATTTTCGAGTGAACTAGTCTTAGAATGGAAGGGTAGTTCAGCTGTGCCTGTAGGTCATTTCATTTCCTACCTTAACGCCAGAAAGATGATTTCTAAGGATTGTGTGCACCAACTAGTTAGGGTTAAGGATGTGGAGTCCGAGACCCCGACTATCCAATTTGTCCCAGTAGTATGTGAGTATTCAGAGGTCTTTCCTGATGATCTACCGAGAATCCCTCCCGAGCAGGAGATTGATTTTGGTATTGAACTTCTTCCCGATACACAACTTATATCTATTCCTCCCTATTGAATGACTCCAGCCAAGCTAAAGGAGTTGAAGGAGTAGTTCAAGGACCTGCTAGATAAGGGTTTCATTAGACTAAGCAAGTCCCCATAGGGTGCACCAGTTCTCTTTGTTCGAAAGAAAGATGGTTCTCTTCGAATGTGCATTGATTATCGGCAATTGAACAAGGTTACCATCAAGAACAGGTATCCTCCACCCAGGATTGATGATTTATTCGACCAACTTCAGGGTGCCAAGTGCTTCTCGAAGATAGATCTCAGATCCGGGTACCATCAGCTCAGAGTTCGGGAGAGTGATATCCAGAATACAGCCTTCAGGATGCGGTATTGTCATTATGAGTTTGTAGTTATGTATTATGGACTAACGAATTCTCCTACAGCTTTTATGGACTTGATGAACAGGGTGTTCAAGCCGTACTTGGTTATGTTCGTGATTGTGTTTATTGATGACATCTTGATATACTCTCGGAGCGAGGAGGAGCATGTCGTTTATTTGGGGGTGGTGCTACAGACTCTCAAGGATCGCCAGTTATATGCCAAATTCAGCAAGTGCATGTTTTGGTTGAACTCAGTGGCGTTTTTGTACCATGTGGTATCAAGTGAAGGCATAAAGGTAGATTCTCAGAAAATAGAAGCGGTGAAGAATTGGCCTAGACCGGTGAATTCTTCGGATATTCAGACTTTCTTAGGTTAGCTGGCTACTATCGAAGATTCGTGGAAGTTTTATCATTGATTGCAGCACCTTTGACCAAATTGACCAAGAAAAAGGTGAAATTCCAATGGTCGGGGCTTGTGAGAAGAGCTTCGAAGAGTAGAAGACTCGACTTACTTCAGCATCGGTGTTAACCCTACCCGAGGGTATTGATGGGTTCGTGGTATATTGTGATGCTTCAAGGATCAGACTTGGTTGTGTATTGATGCAGCACGACAAGGTTATAACATATGCCTTCAGACAACTAAAATTTCATGAGAAGAATTACCCGACCCATGATCTTGAATTGGCCGCAGTTGTATTCGCCTTGAAGATATGGAGACATTAGTTTTATGGGGTCCACGTGGATGTGTTTACTGATCATAAGAGTTTACAATATGTGTTTACTCAGAAGGACCTCAATCTTTGGCAGAGAGGGTGGTTGGAGCTACTCAAGGACTATGATATGAGTGTGCTTTACCATCCAGGTAAGGCCAATGTAGTTGCAGACACACTTAGTAGACTTTCTATAGAGAGTGTGTCCCATGTGGATGAGGGAAAGAAGGAGCTGGTGAAGGATGTGCACCAACTCGCAAGGTTTGGAATTCGGTTGGTTGACTCAACCGATGGCGGTGTTATTGTTCAGAACAGATCAACATCATCTTTGGTGACTTATGTAAAAGCTAGGCAAGATGAGGACCCGATTTTTGTAAAGTTAAAGGAAGCCGTTCAGAATTAGAAGGTAGAGGTCTTCTCCAAAGGGGGAAATGGTGTGCTTTGGTACTAGGGTCGCTTATGTGTTTCGGATGTTTATAATTTGAGGAGCCGGATGTTGCACGAGGCTCATGGATCCAGGTATTCTATCCATCCAGGTGCCACCAAGATGTACCGTGACTTACGAGAAGTCTATTGGTGGAATGGAATGAAGAAGGACATATCAGAATTTGTAGCTAAGTGTCAAAATTGTCAGCAAGTGAAGGTCGAGCATCATAGATCGGGAGATGTGCTTCAGGATATCAGTATTCCTACTTGAAAGTGGGAAGAAACAAATATGGATTTCATCACAGGGTTGCCTCGCACTCGTCGACAATATGACTCCATTTGGGTTGTGGTAGACAAGTTGACTAAGCCCGCTCATTTTCTACCTGTCAAAACCACGGATTCGGCGGAGGAATATGCCAAACTATATATCTGGGAGCTAGTCAATTGCATGGAGTGCCCTTGTCCATCATATCAGATAGAGGTACTCAATTTACCTCTCAGTTTTGGAGGTCATTTCAAAAATGACTTGGTACTCAGGTTAAGCTCAGCACGACATTTCACCCGCAAACAGATGGTCAAGAGGAGCGGACAATTCATACTCTCGAGGACATGTTGAGAGCATGCGTGATTGACTTCAAAGGTAGTTGGGATGATCATTTGCCTCTTATCGAGTTTTCATACAATAACAACCATCATTCCAGTATTCAGATGGCTCTATTTAAGGCTCTTTATGGGCGGAGATGTAGATCGTCTATTGGCTGGTTCGAAGTTGGTGAAGCGGCAATGATAGGAACAGATTCGGTCCATGAGGCTATGGAGAAGGTTCAGCTCATACGAGAAAGGTTGAAAACAAATCAAAGTCTCCAAAAGTCCTATGCCGATGTGAGAAGGAGAGAATTAGAATTCAAGGTGGGTGATTGGGTATTTCTAAAGGTGTCGCCCATGAAGGGAGTGATGCGGTTTGGAAAGAAAGGAAAACTCATCCCTCGTTATGTTAGTCCCTACCGAATTGTGAAACGGGTTCACAAGTTGGCATATGAATTGGAGTTGCCCTCAGAATTAGCTTCGAGCATCCTGCGGAAATGTGTCTCTCTCAAAGAAGTGTTTGGGTGATCCAGCTTTAGTTGTCCCGGTGGATAGTGTTGGTGTGTAAGACATCCTTAGTTATGAGGAGGTTCCAGTGGAAATACTGGATCGTCAAGTTCGAAGGCTAAGGAACAAGGAAATAGCTTTAGTGAAAGTTTTATGGAGGAATCAACATGTTGAGGGAGCTACGTGGGAAGCCCAAGCGGATATGATGGCTAGATACCCACATTTATTCTCTACCAGTTCAGTTCCAGTTGGAGGTATCAGTTTTTTCCATAAAACTCTAATTAATTTTCATGTTCAATTCATGTGCCCAAGTTTCCTTCGTGTATATGGATGTATGTATGATTCGTGAATTCAATTCAGCTATGTAGTTTGAATCGGAGATAGTCATTCCATCAGTTTTCAGCTTAAATGAGCAGTATTTGAATGTGATGATTGCATTTCTCTACTTTTCATTATGTTCTCCAACATTTGAGGATGAATGTTTCCAAGGGGTATATATTGTTATAACCCGGAAGCCCAATGATTAGACCCGAGGGTTGAAAAGGAGAAAATTTGAAATCTGGCATCAGGGCACAGAACTGGTCATGATGTCACCCGTGGGAGCAGACTACGAGTCGTGTGTGACTCATGGTGAGGATCAGGGTGTTAATTGAAATTTGGGATTTAAGGTCCCCACGTACATGACCACGAGTCGTGGTCAGACCCCACGACTCGTTGAGTCAGTCGTGGGAAGTGATGGCTGAGAAGAAGAAGAAATA
>JACEIK010018562.1:0-10572 GCA_018107945.1 Datura stramonium | reverse complement strand
ATGTAATCTAGTAATATATGTTAGGATATTATCGTTTTCAGCCGAAACTTAGTAGGTAATATAAGTTCTCGTAAAGTATTTCATAAATAGAATAGTGTCTTAATATGAATTTTAGAAAACATGTTGGAAATAGTAAAGCATGTTTACCATGAAACTTAGCCATACAACATGATTCTCAGCAGAAATACTATATCTTGTTTCAATATCAGATTCAACACAGTATGACAAAAATTATATATATATACCATTATCAGTTTCATCATGTATTATATATATACACATTCCTATCATTAGTTTCAGCATGTACCGTATGCAGTTAGTATTATCAGTTGAGACTTGACTGTATTGGTTTGGGTTGGATTACTTAGAATCCATGACCGCCCCAGGGTTAATAGTTGTATCGATTCATCCGCTAGAGGGTGAGGATACTTCTCTCTATGGAGTCGCATGCCGTCCCCTAGGGGACGAAGATGGGATGCTAGTTTCCCCATATTTTGCCTTGGTCGGCTTTTATACACCCCCGTCGAGCGAGTATTCCTGTGGTGTTGATTCAGGAGTCCTCCGGACTCAGGTACAATTATATTTAGGGACTCAGCAAGCCCATGTGCATACCCAGGGGACCGGCAGGATGCTTATAGTTACTACGGGAGATGGGATGACCGGGATAGGGGTATAGATTGCGTGTTGGTTGTACCTTCCGGCTTATGGGGCCAGGTATGGTTTATGTGTGCTATGTTATGTTATGTTATGCTATATTATGACATGTTATGTTAGTTATGAATAGATAGAAAATAGAATGTCGCGTTGCCAGGTACGACTCCTACTCCTTTCAGCATTGTTGAGGACAGTCTTAAACTCATATTTTCAGTTAGTTTCAGTCTATTTCTTTCTATTTTAGTTCTATCAGTTATATTGCTTGTCTTCAGTTATTTTCCAGTTATTGCTTTTCATACTAAGTACCAGCGGTACTGACGCCTGTCTGGGGCGTTGCATTACTTGCCTGCAGGTACTCATAGACAAGGAGCCGATCCCTCGTGATTCCAGCCAGCACACAGAGTCATCAGCTCTTGTCATCCGGAGCTAGACAACTAGAGGTTTATTCCTTTTCTTTGTTGTACACTATGGGTAGGTCGGGGCCTTGTCCCGACCATCTTATCAGTATTATTAGAGGCTTGCAGATTGTACATTCCCCGTGGTTAGCTGTACCGGTCATGTGAGGCCGTGTGTATATTTAGTTTGTTTATGATGGCCGTGTGGGGCCTTATTCGGTTGGTAGTGGTGACCTTGTTGGTCACATAGCAGTTTAGCACTTGTTTTCTTCATTCAGAAATAACTAGACAGCATGGTGGCCTTGTCGGCCTGCATAGGTTCCCTATTAAATAAGTTGTTTTGGGCAGCTGTTGTTTTCTTACAAGTGACTATAGGCCTAGTCAACCGGAGGCTGCATTTACAGCCGTTATATAGCCCTTCGTTTTCTTGAATCCAGAGTTAGAGCAAGCCTGGCACCAAAAGTGCTTAGGCTCAGCTAGCCCAGCAGTCCAGGTCCTAGTAGGGCACCAGGTGCCAGTCATGCCTCCCAAGGCGGGGCGTGACAACAATGTCGCAACGACCAAGATTGTTGAGCTTACAATTGAAAGCTTCAATATGACTGCTGGAAAAGTTAAAGTTGGCATTAAGGAGTCGTACTCCCTTTCAAATAAAGGGAATATTGTGCCTTTGAAAAAAAAAAGATAACACATGTGCTCCTCTATATGCTGAAGGTGTAGAAAACGGAGGGTCAATTGTCCGACACACCAAACAAGTGTACCAAAGGAGCTAACTTTTCCTATTAGACGTATTGACACTATCAACTTATCCTCAAGGCTACTTGGAGAGTATGTGGTTCAAAATCCTCCATAAAATATGGCACTCCCTACGAAACGTGCAAATGGAGGTTTTTATCCAAATGCCTACAAGATATTTTTCAAAGGCTGGATATAACCCCAATGAACCATCAAAGTTAGGGAAACTTCCATCAAAAGCTTCCATTATGCAATCACATGAGGGTTTGGAATATAAGCAACCACTGCCCATTCCCATCTTCATAACAAGAGCATCTACCGATTAGATTACTCTGGAGGTCGAGTCTAGTACTCTAGATAAAATACCTTCTGTCTTTGACCGATTGGGGAAATCAACCGTGAGAACTTCTGTGTTTGAAAGGTTAGGCCCTTTGAAGAAGAAGAATAAGTTTAAGAGAAACTACCAGAGCGTGAGAATGCCTACTTCATATAAAACCTAGAAAGATATTTTAAAGTTTGATTCCTTCAAGAATGAGGCGACAAACAAAACTTGTTGTTCCATGTGGGGATGTGCTAAAGGAAAAGAATCACATTGTGGTTTATACCTAGGAAAGCGACGAAGATGAAGAAAGTGTAGGATCTTTATATCATATCATTACACAAAGTAAGCATGGTAGCTCATCTTAATTAGAGGTTGACGAGAGGCTAGAGTATGTCTTCTGGTGTTATCACATAGTGGTCAATGATATGATCCTTAGGAGGATGAAGGAGTGAAGACCATAGTAGACTCCTTGAAGGAGTTAATCTTGGCATTGATGAAGATTCAAGGAAAACCTATCTAACTGCTTCCCTTACAACTAATAAAGAAATCACTTACATGAATATACTTAGAGAATATAAGGATGTATTTTCTTGGAGTTATAGGGAGATGCATGGGTTGGACCCAAAAGTAGCGGTCCACCAACTTGTAGTCAAGAATGGTGCTCGTCCTGGTAAGCAGGCTCAAAGACGCTTCAGACCAGAGTTGGTTTCATTAATTGAAAATGAAGTTAACAAACCCATTGAAGCTGGCTTTGTTCATAAAGTGAAATACCTCATATTATTTCAAGTATCATTCCTGTGAGGAAGACGAATTGCCAAATAAAAGTGTGTGTTGACTTTAGGGATCTCAACAATGCATTCCCTAAGGATGAGTTTCAAATCCCCATCCCAGAATTGATGATTGATTCTACCACTGATTATGTGGCAATGTGTTTTATGTATGGTTCATCCGGCTATAACAACATCTGCATGGCACCAAAGGATGAAGAACTCACTGCATTTCGTACATCCAAGGGCATTTATTACAACAAAGTTGGTGGTGCCACATATCAAATGGCTATGCAGAATATCCTTAATGAATTTCTCCATAAAAATATTGAATGTTATGTTGATGATTTGGTGGTAAAGCCAAGAAAGCGAAACAACCACTTGCAAGACTTCAGAATGGCGTTCGAGTTGCTTCAAAGATATCAACTCGGGATAAACCCATTGAAATGTACCTTTGGGGTTACTTCTGAAAAGTTTCTAGGTTTCATTGTGTGACATAGGGGAATCAAAATCGAACAAGCCAAGGTTGAAGAAATTTTTAATATTCCTAAGCCTCGAAATATTCATGAATTAAAAAATCTTCAAGGAAAGCTAGCGTATCTTAGGAGATTCATCTTGAACCTAGCTGAGAGATGCCAACCATCTCATGATAAAAGGTAATCTTTTCAAGTGGGACCAAGCTTGTGCTAATGTTTATGGGATCATCAAATTATATTTAATGAAGCCTCCAGTACTAGCGGCCCTGACACCTGGAAAGCCACTGATATTATACATTTCAATGCAAGAAAAGTCTGATGGAGTGCTACTAGCCCAAGAGAATAGTGAAGGAAAAGAAAACTCCCTTTATTACTTAAGTAGAATGATGGAGCCAAATGAGTTGAATTATTCGCCAATTGAGAAGTTGTGATTGACGTTAGTCTTCTCGATCCAAAAATTAAAGCACTACTTACTAGCTCACGTTATGCATCTCATTTCTAGTGCAAATCCCATCAAGTTTTTTATATCAAAATCAGCTCTCAATTATCGATTAGAAAGGTGGTACCTCTAGTTTCAACAATTTAAGATTGTGTACATCCTTAAAAAAGCTATAAAGGGAAAAGCATTGACAGACTTCCTGGTAGATCACCCAATACCTGATGATTGGAAACTAACAGATGAACTGCCTGATGAAGATGCAATAGTTTTGGAAATCCAACCTCCATGAAAGATGTACTTTGATGATGCTGCATATCGTGGCGGTGCTGGTGCTGCCATGGTATTTGTCACTTCACAAGGTGAGGTTCTACCATACTCATGTACTTTGATGCAGTGTTGCTCCAATAATGTCTCCGAATATTAGACATTAATACTTGGGCTCAAGATGGTTGTCGACATGAAGCAATTAAAATTTCAAGTCTGTGATGACTTCAGTTGGTGATCTATAAAATCTTGGAAAGCTATGAGGTCAAGAAACCTTAACTATGCCTCTATCATGATTATGCTTGGAAGTTGATAGGGTGGCTTGGAGATGTGACCCTCCAACACATACCAAGGAAGGAAAATAAGAAAGCTGATGGTTTTGCACTCTATCTTTAACACTAACTCTGCTAGATCAAACATAAGTTACTATCTTCTAAAAATGGGTAGTAGCTCTACCAAACGAGGATGAATATATAGAAAATAATCTTGAGCATCTTATTGCTGTCTCTGAAGTGGTGAAGGAGGACTAGAACAATCCATTATTGACTATTGTGAAGAAGGAGGACTAGATTTGAGAAGAAGATTTTGTTGATTATAAGACATTTGCAGAAGCTGAATCACACTTCGCTGATGCAAAATTCTACTCGAAAAACTATATTGTGAAGGAAGTGAAAGTCGAAAATATCACAACAGCGAAGATTGATGAGCTTGCAACTGAAAGCATCATTGTGACCGCGGGAAAAGTTAAAGTTGGCATTGAGGAGCTGCACTCCCTTTCAAATAAAGGGAATATTGTGCCTTTGAAAAGAGGATAACACATGTGCTCCACTATATGCCAAAAGTGAAGAAAGAGGAAGTTCAATTGTCTGACACCCAAACAAGTGTACCGAAGGAGCTAACTTTTCCTGTCAGATGGATTGACGCAATCGACTTATCCTTAAGGCTACTTAGAGAGTTTTTGGTTCAAAATCCTCCAAAAAATATGGAACTCCATACCAAACATACAAATGAAGGGTTTGATCCAAATGCCTACAAGTTATTTCCAAAGGCTGGATATAACCCCAATGAACAATCAAAGTTAGGGAAACTTCTATCAGAAGCAGCTAATATGCAATCACGTGAGGTTTTGGAATATAAAAGACCACCGCTGATTCGCATCTCCAAAAGAAAAGATACTACCACTTACATCACTATGGAGGACGAGTCTGGTACTCTAGAAAAAAGACCTTCTGTCTTTGACCGACTGGGGAAATCAACTGTGAGAACTTTTGTGTTTTAAAGGTTAGGCCCATTGAAGAAGAAGAATAAGTTTTCGAGAAACTATCAGGAGCATGAGAATGCCCACTTCATTTAAAACCCAAAAGCATTTCCAAAGTTTGATTCTTTCTAAAATGAGGCGACAAACAAAACTTGTTGTTTAATGTGGGGAGATGCTAAAGGAAAAGAATCAAACTATGGTTTATACCAAGGAACACGATGAAGATAAATAAAGTTCAGACTCTTCATATCATATCACTACACAAAGTGAGCATGATACCTCATCTCAAATGGAGGTTGACGAGAAGCTAGAGGATGTACTCTAGTGTTATCACATAGTGGTCAATGGCAGTGATCCTTAGGAGGATGAAGATGTTGGGGATGCTCCTCAAGAACTTGAAGGAGTGAAGCCAATAGTAGACTCCTTAAAAGAGGTTAAGGAGTCTTTTCTACCTTTACAGCTAATGAAGAAATCGCTTACATGAATATACTCAGAGAATATAGGGATGTCTTTTCTTGGAGCTATAGGGAGATTCCTGGGTTGGATCCCAAACTAGCGGAGCACCAACTTATAATCAAGAATGGTTCTCGTCCTGTTAATTAGGCTCAAAGATGGTTTAGACCATACTTGGTTCCATTAATTCAAAATGAAGTTAACAAACTCATTGAAGCTGGCTTTGTTTGTGAAGTTAAATACCCCATATGGATTTCAAGTATCGTTTCTGTGAGGAAGAAGAATGGCCAAATTTGAGTATAGGTTGAATTTAGGGATCTCAATAATTCATGCCCTAAGGATGAGTTTAAAATTCCCATCCCATAGTTGATGATTGATGCTATCACTGGTTATGAGGCAATGCCTTTCATGGATGGTTCATCAGGCTATAACCAAATCTGCATGGCACTAAAGGATGAAGAACTCACTGTATTTCATACACCCAAGGGCATTTATTTCTACAAAGTAATGCCTTTTGTTTAAAAAATGTTGGTGCCACATATCAAAGGGCTAAGCAGAATATCTTTAATGACTTCCTCCACAAAAATGTTGAATGTTATGTTGATGATTTTGTGTTGAAATCAAGAAAGTGAAACAATGACTTGCGAGCCTTGAGAATGGTGTTCAAGTTGCTTTGAAGATATCAACTTGGATTGAACCCATTGAAATGTTCCTTTGGGGTTACTTTTGGAAAGTTTCTAGGTTTCATTCTATGACATAGGGGAATCAAAATCTATCAAGCCAAGGTTGAAGCAATTTGGAAGATGCCTGAGTCTTGAAATATTCATGAATTAAAAAGTCTTCAAGGAAAGCTAGTGTATTTTAGGAGATTCATCTCCAACCTAGCTGGGAGATGTCAACCATTTAGCCATCTCATGAAGAAGGGTGCTCTTTTCAAGTGGGACTAAGCTTGTGCTAATTCTTTTGGAAGCATCAAATCATATTTATTGAAGACTCCAGTTCTAGCGGCCCTGGTACTTGGAAAGCCACTGATATCATATATTTCAGCATAAGAAAGGTCTGTTGGAGTGCTACTAGCTCGAGAGAGTAGTGAAGGGAAAGAAAACTCCCTTTAATACTTAAGTAGAATGATGACACAAAATAAGTAGAATTATTTCCCAATTGAGAAGTCGTGCTTTGCGTTAGTCTTCTCGATCCAAAAATTAAAGCACTATTTCCAAGCTAACATTGTGCACCTCATTTATAAAGTAAATCCTACGAAGTTGGTGATGTAAAAACAAGTTCTCAGTGATCGATAAGAAATGTGGTGCCTCCAATTTCGACAATTTGAGATTGTGTACATCCCTAAAAAACATGTAAAAAGATAAGAGTTAGTAGACTTTCTAAGATATCACCCAATTCCTAAGGATTGGAAGCCAACCATTAAACTACCTGATGAAGATACAATAGTTTTGGAAATCCAACCTCCATGGAAGATGTATTTTGATAGTGTCGCACATCGTGGCAGGGCTGGTGCTATGTAATACCCCAAAAGTCCCTAAGATAAAACCCGAGGACTGAAATGTAGAAAATAGAAAAATGGCACAGCGTCATAGAACGACTCAAGGAACGAGTCGATATTGGAAATAACAGCCCATTGAGTGCCTCATTGTAAGCCTTCAGTCAAGATCTCCCAAAGCCAACGAGTCTAGCAATGACTCATTAGTCCATGCAATAGGTCATCCTATGGGGTCGTTAATTGGAGATTAGGAAGGGTCAAAGTTTGTTTAGAGACAATAGACAGGTACCACGTCTTGTTGGGACATGTAATGACTTGTGGTATTGATCTAGGATTTTAACCCAATTCCATGAAAATATCCATGCTATATCTATGGGTTCAATCCTCTCATATCTTAATTAATGATTTAAGACTAATGGTATAGGTTTTACTCTCAATTTAATTATCAATTCATGTTTTCAAGTTTTATGAAAACTATGCCCTTCTATGCGTGATTTATGAAATTAAGCTTATGGGTGCATGCTTTTCAAGTATGATAAAGTATATTATGTTTTATGATTATAATGCATGATTTTCACAAGAACCCTTCATACATTCATGGATTTTAGGGTATTATGATTTCCTCAAGTATGCATGACTTTTATGAATATAAAGTTTATGATCATGGCCGTCTCACTTGCCTATCCTATCGCTAGTTCACATATCTGAAGCATGTTTATGAATCTCATGATTTCAACTAGCCCATCTACTTCAAGTGTGTTTCATGATTATGATGTGAGCACTATATGTATTTTGGGAGTAGTATTTAATACCGAGTAGATTGGGGTACTAGTGCACCCATGTATCAAAACTACGTGCCAACGTAGCCATGATGGAGCCCTCCACGAGAGTGTCTCCTATGCCCCAATGGGACAACCATGAGTGATATCACGTCTTTTTCATGGTTCTACCCTTGGAAAGATATGAAAACCCTCTCGACTAGGGATTTACAGGTCGAGCTCTATGTATGCTCACGTGGGGTATGTCAATTTTAAGAATCTCCTATTATTCCTCATGTTATTTAGTTACAGATGTTCCTGACTTATGATATTATATTTTTATAGAATACTTGACCCTTGGCCAGTTTATGAGCTTTCACTTACGATTATAAAAATGAAAAATTATATGATTTCTATTTCTAAACCTTGGGTCAATATGTTAAGATTATGATTTATGATTATGCATAGTTCGAATTTATGGTTCTTAGAGTGCTATCCTTACTCTCATGAACTTTTTTGCTTTATATGCATGATTTCATACTATCATTTTACTAGCATGTTTTACTTTCTCTACATACTTAGTACATTCTATGTACTGACCACATACTCTATACTATATCGTCTTATGATATAGGTTTGGGTCATCCATCTCAGTCTCGCCAATAGCTCGTTTCCGATCAGTCCAACTCTTTTCTTCTTGGGTGAGTCATCATTCTCCGGGGATGTTATTAGCTTTATGTTTTTACCATGTCATTAAATTTTAGACCTAGAGGGCTAGAGGGGTGTTGCCCCATCAGTCCATCAGATGTTGAAAAGGCTTTTCAGACGACATGCATTTATACTTTCAGCGATGTTGGATGTTATTACCTTTTTATTGATTTTCTCCTCAGATTTTCTCCATTTTATTCTTATGTTTTAAATTTTGAGTTAGTTTATTCTCTTGATTTATTATGTACATACCATGGGTTAGCTTGGAGCCATTCATGGTTCAAGGTCCCGTGTCTCGATCGGGGATCTCAGCTCGGGTCGTGACAAACTTGGTATCATAGCCAAGGTTTAGGTGTGTCCAAGGGTGTTTGGAAGCCATGTTAAGTAGAGTCTTTTCCATATGTGTGAAGCGTGCCACAGTTATGGTGAAGAGGCTACGAGACATTTTAGGAAATTTCCCTTCTTTCCTGATCCATGTTGTGCAATGAAGTACCTTTCTATTCTTCAAACTCATGTTATACACGTTTGAAGAAATATGCCTTCACCCCGAGTCAATGGAAGGAGAAATGACAACGGAAATGGCAATGGCAATAGATATGGGCATCAGCTAGCCCAACCAGCTCCAGTGGATTCCTTGCCCGAGAAGGTCACTCATGCCTAGTTTTGGGCAGCATTTCATATGTTAGCACAGGTCATGACCTCTTAGGTCAACCAGCAGGCAGTAGATGTAGCAGCAAGAGTGCAAGACTTCCTCAGGATGAAACCACTTGAGTTTCTTGGGTTGAGGTCGATAAGGACCCACATCAGTTTATAGAGGAGGTTCAGAAGATCACCCAAATTATGGGGGTGACGGGAGAGGAGAGTGAAAACTTAGCCTCCTATCAGCTGAAGGGGGTTGCACATATATGGTTCCATCAGTGGAAGGAGAGCAGGGGAGTTGGTGTGGTTATCATTGGATGGGATGAGTTTGTGACCGCTTTCTTAGATAGGTACTTTCCCAGGCAGTTGAGGGAGGCAAAAGCGGCTGAGTTCGTCAATCTGAAGTAGAACAACATGACTGTATAGGAGTTTGTCTTGAAGTTTACCCGGTTGTCCAAGTATGCACCAAAGATGGTTGCTGATCCAAGGGCTCGTATGAGCAAGTTTGTGAATAGAGTGGCAGATTCACTGGTCAAGGAGTGCACAACTACCATAATTATCAATGATATAGATTTCTCCTAGCTAATCATATATGCCCAGCAGATAGAGGCAGAGCAGACAAAGGATACGGAGAGAGAGGCCAAGGCCAAGACTGGGGATCTGGTGGTGGAGATCGCCCTCAGTCCCAGCAGAGGTTGTCAGCCCCAGCTCAATCATTAGCCAGTTCTCCGTCTAGATAGAAATGTGGTATGAGGGGTAGAGCATCAGCCTCTAGAGGCCAAGGGAGCATGGCAGGTGAGTGCACTTTTCTAGCCTATGCGAAGTGCAGCAAGAACCACTCTGGGAAATGTTTGGTTGACTCAGATGCTTGTTTCGGGTATGGAAAACTTAGAAACAGACTCAGGGATTTCCCTTCAGCCAGATAGGGTGATGGTGGGGTACGCACCTATCACGCCCCGCCTTGGGAGGCATGACTGGTACCTGGTGCCCTACTAAGACCTGGACTGCTAAACTACTGAGCCTAAGCACTTCTGGTGCTAGGCTGGCTCTAACCCTAGATTCATAGAACCAACAGGCTATATAATGGCTATAAATACAGCCTCCGGCCAACTAGGCCTATAGCCTCCTGTAAGAAAACAACAGCTGACAAGAACCACAGGAGTATAAAGGAACCTATGCGGGCCGACAAGGCCACCATGCTGACTAGTT
>JACEIK010018561.1:0-10573 GCA_018107945.1 Datura stramonium | reverse complement strand
ATATTATTTACATGAGTTTTTATGAATCATTTCATTTCATAGTTTATGTTACTTCATATATATTTTTATTTAAATCTCGTTCTAACTTTAGTGAGAGGGATGTTGAGATTCACCGAGTACCATTAGTGGTGTACTGATGTTTTCTTTTGGAAATCTGTGTTGGCCTATGGTACAACGTAGGGGCCGGTTTTGCAGACGAGCAGACTACAAGCTAGAGATCCATCACTTCTTGTGCTTTTGATAGCTCCACTTCTTGTGTTCGGTGGAGACATATATATTTTTATTCAGTTATTCTTTTTATGTAGTTATTATCTTCAGTTTAGAGGCTTCGTAGATAATCTTAGAATTTGAGTTATGTATTCACATTATGCATATATTGTACAATAATAAGAAAGTGCATAGACACATTTATACAAAATTTTAAAATATTTACTTGAACTTGTGATCCAAATATTATATGTAAATTTTCAAGGAAGGTCATTGAGCCACACATGTTTATTTGACTAAGAACATATTAGGAAGCCAAGATGGCCCGCTCGTCCAAGTCAAGGCACCAAGTGTCGGTCGCGGCTCGATCAAAAATCGGATCGTGACATAAACGAAATAGTGTGACTGTGCAAGTCAAACGAGACTAAACATAGTACCTCACAAGGCAAAATATGTATATATGGATCTTCAATGAAAGAATAACTAGGTCGAGACGCAACTCAAAATCTACCAAAGCAATAAATACTGATGATGGAGTCCCACGAGCAAGAGTGTGGGCTCATAAAAAATTTGGATGATCAAGCAAGTCTCTCCTAAGAGGTACTATTATCCTTTGGATCCTGCTTCTCCTATACCTAACACACCATCAAAAATAACAATGGCATACTAGAGCACTGGTACTCAGTGAGTGTTTTGGGGCTAGAGTTATCATAGTAAAAGTAATAATAAATAAATGAGATAAATCGGTTATGAAACAGTTCTATTGCAGATATAGTAAATCATGAAACTTAGAAAAATCATCACATAAGAGAAGTCAAATTTAGTTCATCATGTTCAAAGCAGGTAAGATCAATCAATTTAATCAAAATCGTCATGCCACTAAAGGGTAAATACAACACAGAAGTTTTATCCCACTCATTGTCACGATCCGAGTTCATACCCTGGATGCAACACAGTACTCATGACCACAAGTGACCCCAAACAAACCTATGGTAAAGCATCCTTCTACTTAAATTGATCTGCTGAAAATACTCATAATAAAGCGAAAGCTGATAAAGAAATAAACTAGTACTGAAAGAAAATGACAAAATCTGAATAAAATTTGAGACCCAAGCTAAACCTACAAATACGGTTTGAAAGCGTTCTAAAATAAACTGATGAGTTGCTGGGACAAACCCCCCTCCCCCAGCTAACTCTAACATCTGAAACTAAAACAAAGTAAAAAGACTGAAGATGAAACTCTGGCCTTCGGCAGATAAGGACTCACCGTTGAAACTGTTGGAATATCTCTTGGGAGGATCTAACCGCGGTGCTGAGGCTGGTTACCTGAGTCTATATCATAAAACGACATAGCATAAAAATATGCGTCAGTACTTTGAATGTACTGAGTATGTAAGTTGAAACTGAAACATACATATACTGAGAAAAAGTAGATTGCACTGTAATACTGCACAATAGACTGAAGAGTTGGATTGAACTAGGAGTCATAACTGAACTATACTATGTTGTGGGAGATACTATAACCAACATATAACCACGTTAGCTAAACATGGAGTCTGATGTATACTCTCCACCGAAGAAGGCCCACTATACCTTGCCAGGGTATAGTATTTGAACTGAATATTACTGTCTAAGATCCATTCGGGCTAATAACCTATAGTGGCAACATAGTTTTGGGAATCTGGGTGCGCTGAACCCCGACCCGCTCGGTGCTAAATACTTCTCCCACTGGAAATCCTAAATGTGTCTAACTGAGATGATAGCTTGAAACTGATGTCCTAAGACTTAAGTCAGAACTACTTATCTGGAAGTGTTCTAATAGTCTAAGGACCTGAAAGAAACTATGTTCTAAGACTTTTCAGAGCTACTTTATCTGAAAGCTTCGTAACAGTCTAAAAAATGACTAATAAGCTGACAAACTGATACTACTGAGTTTACTGAATTTCTCAAGACTGACAAGAAGTCAAACTAATCAGCTGACATTTCTATAAAATACTGAGTACTGACTGAGACTCTGAGACTAAACATACCAATGTATTAACTTATATTCGAGTATGTGCACTAATCATTCATAATTCGAGTAAAATTTACCATAGCAAAATAATATTTCTATCTGAGTTTTAAAGCATGTAGGTTTTACTCAGAATCATGTTAAAGATCAATACTAAGAAAGAAAACTGAATAAATAAAACTAGGGCATAAATTTCAACTAGGAATAGCCATGTAAAGTTAGGGAATTAACAAGATTTAAGGAGTTTCTTATCTAACTGAAAACCCTAGCTTCAAATCTTCAGTAGGGCTATAATATAGAAAGTTTTCTGAAATTAATTTGGGATACAACGATGGAAGAATCCCCTTGTTGAATTCCCACATACCTGGAGGAGAAATTCCCAGAGGAAGTCCTTGAGAATATGAGAAGAAGATTGAAACCCTGTTCTTGCTGGAGAGACACCCTATGTTCTTACCTTCTGTTTCTAAGAGATTCTGTGAGAAATGAGGGAGAAGAATTGACTAACTCCCCTTAACCTCTGATAATTTACCCCAAAATGACGTAGTTTAGGAACTAAAATAGCTGAAAGTTATAAAAACCTGAGGAAAAATTTAGAAAACTACCCATCGAGATCCTACCGGTCACACAACGAGTCATTGCTGGTAGTCGTCGATTCTAGTATGAAAATTTCCCTCTTTTGGATTCTCACGATGGATGACATAACAACTAGTTAGTTGGACTAACGGGTTGTTGTCATTACTGTACATTCTGAACGGGTTTTGGACTTTAACCCACAAATAGGAACAATGGCTCGTGGGATGGAACAACGAGTCGTTGGTTCCACACATTGTCACTGGGAGAGATTTGAACCAACTCTGGATATCCCCTAATGGACGGACAGGACAACACATCACCTGAAACAACGGGTTGTTGTTTCCATCCGTTGTCACTGGGTGACTTAAGCATATTCTGGATCTCACTCAAAAGCTACATGGGGCGAGTCGTTATATCAAACAACGACTTGTCGTCTGGCTCATTTGTTCTAGAGGAGGATTTAGCAACCTCTAGACTGGGTTAGCATGATGGATTGAATGACGACCCGTTACTAGATGCTACGGGTCATTAGATTGCTCGTTATATTAAGGAAAGAGACCTACAAGGCTAACAACAACTCAGATAACGGGTCGTTGTCAGTACTCATTGATTAAGTCGTTCTGAGACAAAATTTTCTGGTTTTTTTCGTTCCAAGTATGGATTTGGTCTAAGGAACTTCTGGGGTATTACAATATCTCTCCCTTGGGAACATTTGTCCTCAAATGAAGGCTAAGTAAGCTGAAGGACTAGGGAAAAAGCCGCAATCCCGAACAAAAATCTATTAACTAATTACTGAAGGAGTGATTGACTCCTAACAAAGATAGAAATACTCTCTGAATCTTGTACAACTGGGATGCACACTAAAACATGGATAGAGTTGACGAGTATGGAACTGAATAGAGTATTGAGGAACAATTTAGTAGCTGATGCTGAAATTGAGCTGGAAGGGAATAGGTGAGGGTATCTAGCCATTATATATGCTTCGGCTTCCCATGTAGCTCCCTCAACTAGTTGGTTCCTCCATAAAACTTTTACTAAGCGATCTCCTTGTTCCTCAGCTTACGGAGTTGACGGTCTAAAATCTGAACTGGAACTTCTTTATAAGAAAGACCGTCCTTTACACCAACGCTCTCTAGAGGAATTATTGAGGTCGGTTCACCGATGCATTTCTTCAACAAAGACACGTGGAAGACTGGGTGCACCGAGGCTAAATCCGTAGGTAACTCCAGCTCATAAGCCACATTGCCAATGCGTCTCAGGATTCTGTAAGGGCAAATGTATCTGGGACTGAGCTTTCCTTTCTTCTCAAATCTCACCACTCTTTTCATAGGTGAAATTTTCAGGTATACCAAATCATCCACAACAAACTCCAACTCCCTTCTCTTTACATCTGCATACGATTTCTGTCGGCTTTGAGCTGTTTCCAGCTGTTCCCTGATAATTTGAAACTTCTGCATGGCCTCATGTACTGAATCAGGTCCTATCAAGGTAGTTTCACCAACTTCAAACTACCCTATAGGATATCTACATCTCCTACCATATAATGCCTCAAACGGTGCCATTTGAATAGTGGAATAGTAGTTGTTGTTGTATGCAAACTCGATGAGAGGTAGGTGATCATCCCAATTTCCCTTGAATTCGATCACGCAAGCCCTAAACATATCCTCCAAAGTATGAATTGTCCGTTTAGCATGTCCATCTGTCTGTGGGTGGAAAGTTGTGCTGAGTTTGACCTGAGTACCAAGTCCTTTATGAAAAGACTTCCAGAAGTGCGAGGTAAACTGAGTACCCTATCTGAGACGATGGACAAGGGAACCCCCTGTAGTTTGACTAACTCCTAGATGTACAGTCTAGCATAATCCTCTGCTGAGTCTGTGGTCTTAACTAGTTGGAAATGTGCCTACTTAGTCATCTGATTCACGACCACCCAGATTGAGTCATGTCGTCGGTGAGTACGAGGTAAGCTTGCGATGAAGTCCATATTCACTTCTTCCCACTTTCAAGTAGGAATGCTAATATACTGAGTCATACCCCTAAGTCTCTGATGTTTAATCTTAATCTGCTGGTAATTGGACACTTAGACACAAATTCTGCAATGTACTTCTTCATGCCATTTCACCAATATACTTCCCATAGATCTTGTTATATTGGTACCTGGGTGGATAGAGTACCTAGTGCTGTGAGCCTCCATTAGCATCTGCTGCCTCAAACCGTTTACATCTAAAACACACAACCTGCCCTAATAACGAAGCATACTATCTCCCCTTTTGAAGAATGATTCCACCTCTTTTCTTAGAATTGCTTCCTTCAACTCGAGTACGATAGGGTCTTCATCCTACTTTGACTTAACCTCTACCACCAGTGAGGATTCTGAGCCACTCGGGATTACAGCTCCACCCTCTGCTGAATCAACCAAATGGACCCCTAACCGAGCCAACCTGTGGATATCCCTCACCAGTTTCTTTTTACTCTCTTCGACATGAGCCACACTTCCCATAGGCATCCTGTTGAGGGCATCAGCCACTACATTGGCCTTTCCTGGGTGATACAACACACTCATGTCATAATCATTTAATAATTTCAGCCATCTTCTCTGACAAAGATTCAAATCCTTCTGACTGAACACGTACTGTAGACTCTTGTGATCAGTGAAAACATCCATATGAACCTTATAAAGATAGTGTCTCCAAATCTTCAAATCAAACACTATCGCTGCCAATTCAAGATCATGAGTCAGATAGTTCTTCTCACGAACTTTGAGTTGTCTGGAAGTGTAAGTTATGACTTTGCCATGTTGCATCAGAACGCAACTGAGGCCAACTATGGAGGCATCAAAATAGACCACAAACCCGTCTGAACCTTCTGGCAGAGTTAGGACTGGGGCTGTAATGAGCCGAGTCTTCAACTCTTGAAAACTCTTCTCACATTCGTCATACCACTAAAACTTCACCTTCTTTTGAGTTAGTTTGGTCAAAGGGGAGGCAATGAAGGAGAACCCTTCAATGAACCTTCTGTAATAGCCGGCTAGACCCAAGAAACTCCTAATGTCTGTCAGAGAAGTGGGTTTGGGCTAGTCCTTGACTGCCACTATCTTTTGGGGATCCACTTGAGTACCCTTACTGGATACCACATGACCGAGGAATGCAACTGATTTCATCCAGAATTCACACTTGCTAAATTTAGCGAACAACTGGCGGTCTTTGAGAGCTTACAAAACTATTCTCAGATGGACTGCATGCTCCTTCTCTATTCTGGAGTGAACTAGAATATTGTCTATAAAGACAATAACGAACATGTCCAGGTATGACTTGAATACCCTATTCATCAGATCCATAAGAGCTGCAGGAGCATTGGTTAGTCTAAAAAATGTAATTACGAATTCATAGTGACCATATCGAGTTCTGAAGCTTGTTTTCAGAATGTCACATTCTCGGATCCTGAGTTGATGGTATCCCGATCTGAGATCTATTTTGGAAAAACAACTCGCTCCCTGAAGCTGAGAATACCTATTCTTGACTGAGACTTTTTTCAGCTGACGGTAGTCGATGCACATTTTGAGTGTACCATCTTTCTTTCGCACGAATAGGACTGGGCACCTCACGGAGAGATATTGGTTCTGATCAAGTCCTTATCTAGAGGTCTTTCAATTGTTCCTTTAACTCTTTAAGATATATTGGAGCCATTCTCTAAGGAGAAATAAATATGGGCTGGGTATTTGGAAGAAGGCCTATGTCGAAGTCAATTTCCCGTTTGGAAGGGACTCCGGAAAGATCTTCGGAAAATACATCAGGAAACTCATTCACAATTGGAATTGATTGGAGTGTCGGGGTCTCGAAACTAGAATCTTTGACCCTAACCATGTGATAGATGTACCCCTTATGGATCATCTTCCTAGCCTAAAGGTATGAAATGAAATGACCCTTAGGCGCTGAAGTACTACTCTTCCACTCTAAGAGTGGTTCGTTAGGAAACTGAAACCTGATGACCCTGGTTCTGCAATCAACTGAAGCATAACAAGAATGTATCCAGTCCATGCCAAAGATAAAGTCAAAGTTGACTATATCTAGCTCTACTAGATCAACTAAGGTGACTTTATTCAACATTGTGACCGGAAAATTTATATACACTCGGCTAGCTCTAACTGACTCACCTACGAGAGTAGAAACTAAAAATAGTTCTGAGAGGATTTCTGAACTTATACCAAATTGAATAGAAATTTAAGGAGTCACGAAGGAAAGTGTGGCTCCTAAATCTAGTAAAGCGTACACATCTATCTGAAAGAGACGTAACATACCAGTCACTACATCAGGTGAGTTCTCCTGGTCCTGTCGGGAGGATAAAACATAGAAGCGATTTTGGCGCTAACCGCCACCTGTACCTGAGGTAGTACCCTGCTATGCTGGACGACTTGGCGGAGCTGCTGATGTGGTGGACTAGGCCTTCCCCCGTCCTACTGGCTGGAAATCCCTCAATCTGTGATCCAGCTGGCCACACCAAAACAACCATCCCTGCCCAAATGGAACCATTCCAGATGATTCTTGCCACACTTAGGACATGCTGGAAAAGTGCGGTTGCTAGGGATATGGCTCTGGGATTGGGAGCCTGATGTCCCACCCTTCCTATCCTTTCGGGGCTTAAAAGACAGAGCACTGGCTGAGGAATGTACTAGAGGCCTCTGTTGTTGCTGCTGGGGGAAATTACCACCCTCCTGACCTCTACTGGGAATACTCAAACTGACCTGTTTTGGCTGTTTACTCTCCCTCTCTATCTCCTTCAACTTTTCTGCCTCTATCTGCTGTGCATGAATGATGAGACTGGAGATGTATATGTCTTTGATAAGCATGGAGGTCTTGCACTCCTTGACCATAAAGTTTGAGACTCCATTAACAAATTTGAGCATGTGAGCCCTCAGCTCACCAACCATTTCTGGAGCATATCTCGACAGCTGAGTGAACTTCAGCGCATACGCCTGTATTGTCATGTTGTTTTGCCTTAAGTTCTTAAATTTGGCAGCCTTAGCTTCCCTCAACTCCTGGGGAAAGAACCTGTCCAGAAATGCTGTAACGAACTCATCTCATTCCACCGAACCCGCACTGTTTTGCATTTCTTCCTTCCATTGGTTGTACCAAATCTGAGTCACCCCTTTCAACTGGTAGACAGCCATATTAGCAGTCTCTACAGAGTAACACCTATGATTTTGGTGATCTTTTGCACCTTGTCTATGAATTCCTATGGGTCTTTATCAACCTTAGACCCGTGAAATGCTGGGGGATTCGTCTGAGTAAAATTTTGAACACTGACAGCAGTTGTAGACCCATTTATACTCACTAGCACCATGACCTACTGATTAACCTGGCTGGTGACCGCCTGAGCCAGCATTTGGATAGCATCCTGAAATTCTGCATGTGATACCTGGTCATCCTGAGGGGTTGCGGGAGCTGGTGGGGCTAGCCGGTTAGCATTACTAGTCCTCCTTTTGTTTCCCCTTTTTAGAGGCATTGTTAACTGAAAAGGGTAAAGCATGAGTTAGGAGGATAAACTTTAGAGATCAAACTATATGCACGATAAGAATCATGAAGATAGGGGATTTTAAATGTCTCGTAGCCTCCCCCTCATAAGTGTGGCGTGCTTCACACCCATGAAAAGGACTCTACTTGACGCGACTTTCAGACATCTTAGGACAATCTAAACCTAATGCTCTGATACCAAGTTTGTGATGACCCGAATTCACACCCTAGATGCAACATGATACTTAGGACCATAGGTGGCCCCAAACAAACCCATGGTAAAGCATACTTCTACAAAAACTGATCTGCAGAAAATAATCATAACAAAGCGAATGCTGATAAAGAAATAAACTAGTACTAAAAGAAAATGACAAAATTTGAATAAAATCTGAGACCCAAGCTGAACCTACAAATACTGTCTAAAAACCTTCTAAAATGAACTAATGAGTTGCTGGGACAAACCCCCCAGCTAACTCTAACATCTACAACAAAAACAAAATAAAAAGACTCAAGATGGAACTTGTCACGCCCCACTTTAGGAGGCACGACTGACACCTAGTGTCATATTGGGATCTGAACTGACCTGGCTGGGCTCAAGCACCTCTGGTGCCTACTAGTGACTCAAATTCAATAAAACAAATTGTTATATCTCGGTTGTAAACACATTCTCAAGCTGACAAGGCCACCTGTAAAAGAAATCAGCTAACCAACAACAAGGTACTGAAGGGATCCTATGCGGGCCGACAAGACCACCATGTTGTCTAGTTATAACAAAAATAAAAATAGGTAGCTACACTGGGCCCCATATGGCCAACAACAACGAACTAACGGACGACTGTAGTCTGTAAGCCTCTAAGAATACAAATAATGGTTGGGACAGGGCTTCGGCCTACCCAAATGCTATATGAATGAAAGACTGTAATCCCTACAACCTGGCAACTCCGAATGAAAGGAGCTGGCCAAACTATTGATGCTAAACAACTGCTAATGGAGATCCTAAAATCTATCTGTCTAAACCCGCAGGCAAGTATGTAGTGCCCCATAATTGGGCATCAGTACAATATGTACTGAATATGTAAGGCAATAATAAAAGCTGAGTAGAAGCTGTTTGAAAATAAGTAGAAAGAAAGGGTAACCCGGATGTCTGCTTATTCATAACCTGCATCTAGTAAAACACTACACGTATATGAGCTACAACTGTATAATCATATATTCATGAGATATAGCTAACAGACAAGAACACAAACAAGAACCTAACCTGGCCCCCATAAGCCTGTAAGGCTTAATCAACACAGAATAACCCACCGGGATCCCCATAAGTCCTGACAAGTACACTTCAATCTATATACCCCTATCCAAGTTCCTATGACTCTACTGGTGCTACAGCCAGCCTACCTGTCCCCTGGGTCTACAACTGAACCCGCTTGGCTCCTGATCTGTAGCTGTGCCTGAGTTCGGTGGACTTCTGATAACTACACCCTGGGCACCAAGCTCGACGAGGGTCAGTGATGTCGATACGACATAAAAATAATAGTCCAGCCATGGAATGGACTGTAATATGGCCCTTGGGCCTCTGCTTTGTCCCTTGGGATGGCATATCACTCCTTGGAGCAACGTCACATAGCCTCTGTAGGCAACGACACAGCTAGTAACCCTGGGGTGGTCACGGAAGGCTCCTAGGTAAGGGCAATCCCAACCGATGTGCTATATTGAAGTCTCAGTCTATCCACTCAAAGGGTGTATCTGGCCTTCTAGGCATAACGCGACTGCTGCTCGCCCCTAGAATAATTTGTATAGCTGCTAACAGGCATACCTCGTGGACCTATATCTGATTAGAGGATCCTGATAGTGATCATAAACTCTAATGGTCTAGACCGGATAGGGCGAGGTTTGGAGTGGCCTAAACGATACTCTGTATGATATGTTCGGACAACTATAGCTCATAAACAACTGTAGGGTCGCAGACGACCAATTACTTATTTCCCTTGCTTAGAACAACTGTAAGGCTACTACTGATCGGGCATGCTCCTGAGCAGTCAGCCCCTAACCTTCCCCAGACAGCTTATGATAATTCTTAGCCTGAAGGTAATACTGTACTAACATGGTTCTAGTCCCTTAGACCTTAACTTGATCTGCTCATATTTCCTATGTCTTTATAGGATGATTCATAACCTCGTAGGTAAGTCTATCTGGACCTAGCCACTCACGGCAATCTGTACATGAGTATCTTATGAGAGCAGGTTGGGGAGTTAGCCCCACATCAACTGCTCATAAG
>JACEIK010018558.1:0-10575 GCA_018107945.1 Datura stramonium | reverse complement strand
TAACTCAAAGTCAAAGGGAGGGACTTATATATACTTGGGGCGGTGGATAGGGGTCCGTGGCACGGACCCTGTCGTGCCAATTCTGGGTCGTTCCACATAACCCAACGCACCAGGGAGGGTCCATGCCACATTGCCCCCCTTGGGCAGCTAGTCTGACCTTCTCCCGTGCGGTCCCGACTCCGTGCTCGTTCTACCTTTTCCCCTGCCCTTTCTCGTATGTATTGTACTCTAAACCTCTTTACTAACGTACGAATAGGCCAACTAAACATTAGAAACTTACGGGATGTAATAATCCATTATCAATATGCTCCAAATCTAACTATCCTCTAACCACAGCTCAGGTTAATACAATGATCATCAAGATCAAGGTTTTGTTGTAATTCTCTTTTCCTAATCTCTACCTCTGTAGGATCAAGAAAGTATAGAATTCGGGCAAGTCCTAATGTTGTACACCATTAAGAAACGTTTGAAGATGAATAGAATACAACACAAACGTTTTGCATTTGTTTTGAATCACTTTTTTGCATCCCTAGCTCGTTAATCCACCTTGATTCCCACAACCCTAGCTATAGAGGTTTTGGCCTCTCATAGTTGCAAGGTTGTGATATTCCTTCATAATTAAACACATAACTCAATACCTACAATGGTAGTTGAGAGAAAATCATCTTTGAATATATAAGAAAAATGTCAAGAACAATTGATAAAGCTCAAGAAAGAATCCAAGAAAAGGTTGATCACAAGTTAATCAACTCAATTCTATGTTATTCTCGCGAATCCCTATTGACTTCACTCTTCTCTCCTCAATTCTGTCCCTCTCTACTGAAAATAAAACACAAAAAGTATTTATACAGACATAAGAATCCTTTTCCTAGGCTAATAGGGTGATTTTCTATAACTGGCACCACCTGAGCCACTACTGATCGTACGACCCGTAGTAGGATTATACGGGTCGTACCTGCTGTCCGTAAGTCCTTCGCTTGCTGAAATTTGGGCTAAGTGTTGGGCATTGGTACGACTCATACATGCTTCCTATAAGTCGTGCTTTGCTTCCATGGTCTGGCTCTGACAACTCTGACATCTTCTGAAATTATTCACGAGTGATGGGGTACGACTCGTACCTCCCAGCCATGACTTAATCTGTCTGAAGTTCAACTTAGCACTGAAAATCCTCTGAAGTTCACCACTGCTCCTGGTACGATTCATACATGGTTGCCATGATACGTAGATCCATACGTATCAAGAATCTTCCTTTGTGCAATTCCTTCTGAATATTTCCACGACTCAAGTTACGGCTCGTAGTGAGAGTCGTAGGGTGCATTTTTCCCAGTTCAATGATTTGAAACTTGTCACGGTTCTAAGTACGGCTCGTACTGAGACTGACTCTTTAGCTCATTTTCTTCACTTTTAGGTTTCTTTTGCACATTCTTTATCCAAAATTTATTTTTTCTAAAATAAAAAAAGTGCCTTATATTCATATAAACAGATCTAAGTTCATGGTATTTTCTTAGTTTTCAGCGTCAGAAGTGCTGTAAACTCAAAGCATATCAACAGGTGAAAGTTGAGCATTAAAGACCTGGAGGTGTGCCTCAAGACATTAGTATCCCTACTTGGAAGTCGGAGGAAATCAATATGGATTTCATTACAGGATTGCCACATACTCGTTGACAGTATGACTCCATATGGGTGATTGTGGATAGGTTGACTAAAGTTGCTCATTTTCTACCGATCAAAACTACCGATTCAGCGGAGGATTATGCCAAATTGTACATTTCGGAGATAATTCATTTGCATGGAGTACCCATGTCCATCATATCAGATAGAGGTTCTCAGCTTACCTCCCAGTTTTGGAGATCATTTCATAAGGGACTTGGTACTCAAGTCAAGCTTAGTACAACTTTTCACCCGCAAACAAACGGTCAGGCTGAACGGACAATTCATACTCTTGAGGATATGGTTATGTCACGACCCAAACGTAGACCCAAATCGTAACAAGGGACAAGGATCCCTGAGAGACTCGAACTGGCGCCATGGCATGAGCATACATCTAACACAATATCAATAAAGCGAAATACATATCATAACGACATAGAGGAAGCATAAACATAGCATAGCATGGAAAGCGGAACGTACTACATACATAATAGTTGAATACTACATATAGTCTGAAAGCCTCTAACATATCCGATGGATTGATGGGACAACATCCCCAACTAACCCGGCAAGATTAAAAAACAGAACATGAAAAGATAACTGATATCAAACTAGTCCTTGGAGAATGAGGACTCACCAAAGAGATGAATGCTAAACTCCAAGATGAACTACTAACGGTGCTGGGTCTAAAGATCGAGGCCTGTATCATGAAAATATACAGCATAGAGTATGTGATCAGTACGTGGAATGTACTGAGTGTGAAAGGTAAGTAAAATGGACATTGAAAAATACATAACAGCTCATAAGAGATCATAAGAGTGGGAAAACATGCTCATAACATAAATATCATACAATAACATAAGGCTCAAGGTTTTTAAATCATTCGTAATCCATTCATTACCATAGTCATAAGAGAAACTTATTAAATCACCACTAGAGCCAAAATAACATAAGCATAATAATGCATAACATAAACATAATAATGCATAAAACCTTGCCAAGGGTAGAACCATGAAGGGCGTGATATCACACATGAAAGGCCCATTTGGGTAAAGGGGACAGTCTCAAGGGAGATCCCATCATTTTCTACGGTGGCACGTAGTTCTGAGATTCGGGGCAAGACCTGGGCTCCGAACCTACTTGGTGTTAAATATTACTCCCAAAACATATATAGTGCTCATAGTATAATATGCATAAGATTCATGGTCTATTTAAATCATGATAATCATAAGCATACTTGTAAATACGTGAACTAACCATGAGGGTAAGGCCCGTGAGTCGGACAAAATATTAATTAGTAAATCATAGGGTTCATACATACTTCTAAATCATGTATATGCTTTTTAAATCATAGATTCATAATGGGAATTTGGATAAATCCATATCATAACTCATAAATCATGATGGATTTATGAACATCAACAATAGAGGTAAAGATCATAACTCGATTCATCATATGACATGCATAATTAGGAATAATTTAATATAAATTGAACTAAACAAATTTATAATTTAATTAGTGGTAAAACCTAATCATAACTCGTAAAATATGAAGTAAAACATGAGAAGTAATAACCCTTGTGTAGATCATTAGAATTTCACAAGATTTAAGGAAAAACCCCATAAGATTTTAAAACAAAACTTCATGAATTAGGAGAGATTGGGCATCAGTGTGAATGAAAATACCCACTCATAACCCTAGATACTTGATTATAGCTTATTCTTACACTTTCCTAATTGCCCAAGAAGAATTTGAGAAGAATTGGAAGGGCTAAAGCTTGATCTCCTCTCTAACTCTCTCTAACTAGCATGCATGGGTTTTGAATAGGTTAGAATGACTTAACCGATCTTAATACACTCTAAAAATAACTTAAAATGACGTAGTATAGGACCTTAGAGCATAGGAATGATGAAAATGCCCTTAATCAAATTCCTGAAATTTCTACACTAGCAGTGGTAACGACCAACCTAACATGTTGTTGTTGGATACCACGAATCGTAGTATCCATCCGCCGTCTCCACTACCCAACTCCATATTCTCAAGTTCAAACCACGACACGATAGGACAAGTTTTTAATTTGTACAACGGTCCATTAGGTCGTCTGTTGTTTCCCCCTTCATGACCTGTACCAATCCTTCCCACGAGCCACACCATGACTCGTTCCTCCTTCAACGAGTCATGGTTTCCTTCTGTTACATTGATTGGAGATTTGCTTACTCCTTCCCACGAGTGCTCACCACAACCCGTGGCTCCTCATAACGGGTTTTCCCATGACCCCTTACTCCCCTCCCCCAGCTGAGGACTAGTCCCACCATGACTCACCCAATTACTCGTCATAACAAACAACAGGTCGTTACTTGGCCCGTTACTTCCAACTGCCACCCGATCATACCTCACCACGGGTGCTTACCATGGGTCATTGGTTGGACCAAGATCCGTTAGGTGACCCGCCTTGTGGGATTTTTCCCAGATTCTCCAACTTCCATTTTTAAAAATCCCGGGTCTAATCTTAGACACTTCCAAGGTATTACAATATCTCCTCCTTGGGAACATTCATCCTCGAATGTGGGAAACATACAGAAAATAGAGAAATGCAATCATTACAGTTAAATACTAATCATTTAAATCGAAAACTGAAGGAATGGCTATCTCCGATTCAAACTACATAGTTGAGCTAAATTCATGAATCATACATACATACATATACATAAAAGAAACTTGGGCACATGAACTGAACAAGAAAAATAAATAGATTTTAAGAGGAAAACTGATACCTCAAGTTGGAACTGAACCGGTAGAGAATAAATGTGGGTATCTAGCCATCATATCCGCTTAGGCTTCCCACATAGCTCCCTCAACATGTTGATTCCTCCATAACACTTTAACTGATGCTACTTCCTTGTTCCTTAGCCTCCGAACTTGATGATCCAGTATTTCCACCAGAACCTCCTCATAACTAAGACTATCTTTCACACCAATACTGTCCACCGGAACAAGTAGGGTTGGATCACCCAAACACTTCTTTAAGAGCGACACATGGAAAACAGGATGCACGGAAACTAATTCTGAGGGCAACTCTAATTCATATGTCACCTTGCCAACCCGTTTCACAACCCGGTAGGGGCCAACATAACGAGGATGAAGTTTTCCTTTCTTTCAAAACCGCATCACTCCCTTCAAGGGAGATACCTTTAGAAACACCCAATCATCCACCTTGAATTCTAATTCACTCCTTCTCACATTGGCATAGGACTTTTGGCGACTTTGAGCTATTTTTAACCTGTCCCATATGAGCTGAACCTTCTCTACAGCCTCATAGACTGAATCTGGTCCTATCATCGCAGCTTCACCAACTTTGAACCAACCAATGGGTGATCTACATCTCCGCCCATAGAGAGCCTCAAACGGAGCCATCTGAATATTGGAATGGTAGCTGTTATTGTACGCAAACTCGATAAGGGGAAAATGATCATCCCAACTACCCTTGAAGACAATCACATGTGCTCTCAACATGTCTTCAAGAGTCTAAATTGTCCACTCCGCTTGGCCATCCGTTTGCAAGTGAAATATTGTGTTGAGCTTAACCTGAGTACCAAGCTCTTTTTGAAACGACCTCCAAAACTTAGAGGTAAATTGAGTACCTTTGTCTGATATAATGGACAAGGGCACTCCATGTAATTGAACTAGTTCTCAGATATGTAGTTTGGCATAATCCTCCGATAAATCTGTGGTTTTGATCGATAGAAAATTAGCGGCCTTGGTCAACCTATCTACCACAACCTAAATGGAGTCATATTGTCAATGAGTATGAGGTAAACCTATGATGAAGTCCATATTGATTTCTTCCCACTTCCAAGTAGGAATACTGATATCCTACAGCACGCCTCCTGGTCTCTGATGTTCAACCTTTACTTGCTGACAGTTTGGACACTTATCTACAAATTATGCAATGTCCTTCTCATGCCAATCCACCAATAGACTTTCTGTAAGTCACGATACATCTTGGTGGCACCTGGATGGATAGAATACCTGGATCCATGAGCCTCGTGCAACATCCGGCTCCTCAAATCATCCATATCCAGAACACATAAATGACCCTGGTATCGAAGCACAACATCTCCCCTTTTGGAGAAGACCTCTACCTTCTGACTCTAAACGACTTCCTTTAACTTTACCATCCTCATCTTTTCTAGCCTTTACATCAGTCACCAAAGACGATTCTGACCCGTTCTGAACAACAACACCGCCATCGGTCGAGCCAACCAACCGAACCCTCAACCTTGCAAGTCGATGCACATACTTCACCAGCTCCTTGTTTCCCTCATCCACATGGGACACACTCTCCATAGAGAGTCTACTAAGTGCGTCTGCCACTACATTGGCCTTTCCCGGATGATAAAGGACACTCATATCATAGTCCTTGAGTAGCTCAAACACCTCATTTGCCGAAGATTGAGATCCTTCTGAGTAAAAACATATTTTAAACTTTTATGGTCTGTAAACACATTCACGTGGACCCCCTACAAATAATGTCAACATATCTTCAAGGTGAATACCACCGCGGCTAATTCGAGATCATGGATCGGGTAATTGTTTTCATGAACCTTTAGCTGTTTGGAGGCATATGCTATAACTTTCCCATGTTGCATCAATACACACCTAAGTCTGATCCTTGAAGCATCACAATACACCACAAACCCATCGGTACCCTCGGGTAGAGTTAACACCTGTGCTGAGGTAAGTCAAGCCAACTCTTGGAAGTACTTCTCACAAGCCTCCGACCATTGGAATTTCACCTTCTTATGGGTCAATTTGGGCAAAGGTTATGCAATCAATGAGAAACCTTCCACAAATCTTCGATAATAGCCAGCTAAGCCCAAAAATCTTTGAATATCTTAAGGATTCACTGGTGTAGGCCAATTCATCACCACTTCTATTTTCTGAGAGTCCACCTTTATGCCATCACTTGATACCATATGACCCAAAAATGCCACTGAGTTCAACAAAAACTCGCACTTGCTGAATTTAGCATTTAATTGGCGATCCTTGAGAGTCTGTAGCACTACCCTCAAATGAGAGGCATGCTCCTCCTTACTTCGTGAGTATATCAGGATATCATCAATAAACACAATCACAAACATATCCAGGTATGGCTTGAGCACCCTATTCATCCAGTCCATAAAAGTTATAGGAGCATTCGTTAGCCCAAAAGAAATAACTATAAACTCATAATGACAATACTGCATCCTAAAGGTTGTCTTTGGAACGTCACTATCCTGAACTCTGAGCTGTTGATACCCGGATCGGAGATCTATCTTCAAGAAGCACTTGGCACCCTGAAGCTGGTCAAATAAGTCATCAATCCTGGGTAAAGGATACCTGTTCTTGATAGTGACCTTGTTCAATTTCCAATAATCAAGACACTTTCGAAGAGAACCATCTTTCATCCGGACAAAGAGAACTAGTGCACCCCATGGGGACTTGCTCAATCTAATGAAACCCTTATTTAATAGGTCTTTCAACTGTTCTTTCAACTCCTTTAGCTCAGCTGGAGCCATTATGTAGGGAGTAATAGATATAGGCTGCGTGTTGCAGAGAAGTTCAATGACAAAATCAATCTCCCGCTCGAGAGGGACTCCCGGTAAATCATCCGGGAAGACTTCTGGATATTCACATACTATCAAAAATGACTAGATAGTTGGGGTCTCAGACTCAACATCCTTAACCCTAACTAGATGGTACACACAACCCTTGGAAATCATCTTTCTGTCTTTAAGGTAGGAAATGGAGCGACCTACAGGCACAGTCGAACTACCTTTCCACTCCAAGACTAACTCATCTGGAAAGTGGAACTCCACCGCACGGGTTCTACAATTAATAGAAGCATAACACACATACAAAAAATCCATGTCGAGAATAATATCACAATCATTCATGGCTAACTCTACAAGGTCTTCGGAGGTGACTTTATGCAATAATGTGATCTGACAACTTCTATACACTCGCCTAGCTACAACTAACTCACCAACGAGAGTGGAGATTGAGAATGGTTCTGACAAAAATTTCATGTATGACTCCAAATCTACTAGCAATATAAGGTGTCACAAAATACAAGGTAGCCCCTGGGTCTAACAAAGCGTAAGCATCAAGGTGAAACACTCGTAACATACCAGTAACCACATTCGGTGAAGTCTCCTGCTCCTGACGGGTCGCAAGGGCATAGAACCTATTCTGGCACTGACCGCCAGTTGAACTAGTCGAGGCGCCCTGGTGGAAGGGACGTGCTGCTAAAGTGGATAAACTAGCAGTTGATATACGAGATTCGCCGCCCCTTGATCTGTCCGAAGGGCAATCCCTGAGCCTATGTCGGGGTTAGCCACATACGAAACAAGCGTCTGAGCCAACTAGGCACCTCCTTGGGTGATTCTTGTCGCCCTTGCACAAGCTTGGAAAGTGCGCTCTATCTATATGCTACCCTGGCCCCTCGAATCTGAAGCCCTGCTTCGCCGATCCCCTCTTGATCTAGGTGGTGTACTAGCTGATGATGGTGTTGGAGCAAAAGACCTGTGATGAGACTGTTGGCACTGTCCACCCTCCGATCTAGGTTGAGAAATCCCATAATTGACTGTCCTAGCTCTCTTGACCTCTCTCTACCTCTAGTACACTATCTCCATCTATTGGGCATGCAATACTATTCGGGGAAAATCTATGTCTCGATGCAACATGGCAATCCTATAGTCCTTATCCAGGTAGTCTGCCACTCCATGCACAAATCATCTCATCTGAGCCCTCTGGTCTGCCACTAACTCTGGTGCATACTTGGACAAACAGGTGAACTCCAGAGCGTACTCCTGAACTAACATGTCACCCTGCTTCAGATTTACAAATTTGGCCGCCTTCAGTTCCCTCATCTCACGAGGGAAGAACCGATCCAAAAAGGCTGCATGAAACTCTTCCCAACCCATAGGGCATGCTCCCACTTCCCTACCATTTTTTCACTGTTTAAACCAAATATGCGCCACCCCTTTTAGCTGATAAGAGGCCAAATCAACACACTCCCTATTTGTTATCCCCATGACTTGGGTGATCTTTAGAATCTCCTCGATGAATTTATGTGGGTCCTCATCTACTTTTGACCTGAGAAACTCTGGCGGGTTCATTCTCAAGAAATCCCTGACTCGAGCCGCCACTGCATTGCCATTTTGTGGAACATACGCAACTACCTTCTAATTGACCTAAACGGTCAAGGCTTGCGCAAGCATCTGAATAGCTTCCCGAAACTCATCATGTGCAACCGCCTCCGGTACATGGTGCTCCTGGACTGGTGGGGATTGCTGATGCCTGTTTTCATTGCCATCCTTGTGGTCGTCTCCATTCCCATTCCTCCTACCATTTACTCTGAGGGGAGCCATGATTCCACAATCGCAAATAACACGGGTTAGAAGGATAGGGAGACATTTCATTGCATGAAATAAATCATGAAAGAAGGGAACATTTTCTAAACATCTAGTAGCCTTTTCGTCATAAGTGTGGCACGCTTCACACCCATGAAAAAGACTCTACTTAATGCGACTTTCAGGCACCCTAGGACAATTCAAACCTATGGCTCTGATACCAAGTTTGTCACGACCTAAACGTAGAACCGAATCGTAACACAAGACAAAGAGCCCCGAGAGACTCAAAGTAGACCCATGGCATGAGCATAAATCTAACACAATATCAATAAAGCGAAATATGTAGCATAACGACATAGAGGAAGAATAAACATAGCTTAACATAGTAAGCAAAATGTACTACATACATAACAACTGAATACTACATATAGTTTGAAAGCCTCTAACATATCTGATTGGTTGATGGGACAACATCCTTAACTAACCTGTCACGCCCCATAACTGGGGAGAGGGCGCGACCGACTCCCCAAACTTGACTGACTGGGAAGCCGGCTATATGACATTTGTAACTGTAACACTTAGGCCGTCCAAGCCACCTGTCACAATCAATTGGAGCACAAATTGGACCCATAATGTCTCAACAATACAGGGTAAACAAATGAAATGCAAAAAAGGCTATGAGTATGCTAAACTAAACAACAAAAAGCCGACAAGGCCACAAATTGAATACCATTATACACACTAAGTCCACAAAGCCTCTAAAGAGTAAAGTGACTGATGGTCAGAACAGGGCTCGGACCTACCCATAACTGCATGTAAAAACTCTAACTGAAACAAAACCAGTCTTAGCTCCAGAAAGAAAGGAGCATACCAACACATCCGCTAATCTCATGAACTGATACTGCAACTGGCAATCCCGACCTCTACCTGCACCTGCGACATGAACGCAGGTCCCCAGACGAAGGGACATCAGTACGAATGAAATGTACTGGTATGTAAGGAAAAAAATTGTAAACATGTAAGATAGCAATGATAACTGAGCCAAAAATAAGGAATAGTAATAACATGGAATCCTGAAAACTGAAACCTGAAAATAAGTCAGTACTGAAGTAACCAAGTAATGCACAAGAAAAACAATAATTGTAATGTTGGCGGCCAACCAACTATAAAAACCATATAAAAATGTCTCCAGCCGATGTACCATACCAGGGTAAAATAAAATATCTCCAGCCGGTGTACCATACCGGGGTAAAAATAAAAATATCTCCGGTCGGTGTATCATACCTGGGTAAAAATAAAAATATCTCCAGTATGTGCTATACCGGGGTAAAATAAAATATCTCCAGTCGGTGTACCATATCGGGGTAAAAATAAAAATATCTCCAGCCAGTGTAGCTGGTGTGCCATACCGGGTTAAAATAAAAAAATTTCCAGCTGGTGTGCCATACCGGGGTAAAATTTAAAATATTCTCATTCATAATAATGAACGGAACCAATAAAGCTTATACTGAGTCAATTTAACACATGTAG
>JACEIK010018553.1:0-10583 GCA_018107945.1 Datura stramonium | reverse complement strand
CCGTTCCACGACAGGCCAAATTAAGCACGTTTTTCATTTACTATAAATAGGACCCTTAGCTCCTAATTTCATTTGGTCACGATTTTATTCTGGAAAACTGAATAGGAGTGAAGGGAGAAGTGGAAGAACTCATCTAGGGTTTATCAAATTCCCTTCTAATCTACCAATATCGTGTAAGTATGTAGTTTAGGAGTAGATTAATAGTAGTTTAGAGTAGTTTTACCAACATGAATGGCTAGAACCCTTCCTCTAGGGTTGAAGCCATGGATTATGATTGTAATTCTATGATATTGTTTTGGAATTGAGTTATTAATTGTTATTTTCCCGTCTTGCATTCTGATTTGTTGGTTGTTTTACCAGTTCAAGTCACACCATAAGCATGTTGTTAGCAGGAAATAGCTTGAGAAGGCACATTACCTAGGTCGGGACATGAGAATGTGGGGGCATGAAGTAATCTGGAGAGGTTCCGTGTTGGATAAAAATATACCTTTTGTAGCTTGGGCAGCACGGGGTTATGAAAGACCAACTTGGGATGTCACATCACCACTCAACAAAGTAGTTGTGAGGCTAAGTTGAGTTAAATGGTTGGGCATGCGAAAGTCCTGTCGTTTCTCCAATGCAACCACAACATAATTGATTGCCCGCGACTAGAAAATTAAACTCCTCGCTCACAATGATGCGGTGAGGCTAGATTACCGTGTTTTAGAGGCTCTAAAGACCATGAACATGCAATTCCAGTTATGTGAAATAACAATTGATAGTCCTATACTTATTCCATTGCAAATCGTATTATCGCATGATTATACATTTTTAACTCTATGTTGCTCCTAGAGCACTTTTCGAATATGTCGTTGACCCAAACTTAGACTTAAATATTCTTCACCGAAAATGTCTATCACCAACACTTTAGGTATTTAAGATCTTGCTAAAAATGGATAGTTAGAGGAATGGAATGAGTCCTGTGGGTTCGACATTAGGTTCCTAAAAAAGAGCCACTATATTGCCTGCGACCCGTACACTTGCGGGCATATCAGATGTGAACCTGTGAAACACCGGTATTTTGAAAGTGAGGCCATCATCAAAGGGGTAAAATCATCCAACATAGGAAAAGAGGAGCAATTATAACCTATTTTTGTATTCCTTATAAAGTACTAAAAATTCCATTCCATTAGAGTATTGTATTGTTTTGAATTTACGGGAGAGAATAGATAGAGAACTTTTCTTCATCATCTTCTTCCTCCTTAAGGTAAAAACCTCCATTTAAGAATAACCTTGAGCTTGAAATTTTCTCTTGATGATGAATTATATGGTTTATTTATTAATATAAGCTCTTTTCTTCACCCATGAGTAACTAAGCATCTTGCAAGGGTGCATGATAGGGGATAAATTGGGTTGGGTGTTGCTATTTTAATCTTAGACTTACTTATTTCAAATAAATATATTGTTTTCTCCAAATTATAATTAAATTACTCATAGTTACAAATATGGGTTGTGTTTACTTATTCTATTATTTCTTAAAAAAAAGGGAATAGAATATAGTGAGAAAAAAATTGGGTATTTGGGTTTTTTTGATTTTGTGAGGTTAGGCTAGAGATAGAAAAAACCCATTGTCATACACTCATTAAAAAATTGAGGCTAGAGATAGTCAATTCTTACCCAAGTTGTAGTGGTTGATGTGTATGGGACCTTGGGGTTTGAAAACCCAGGCCAAGAAATACTCAAGTGGTTGAGAAACATAGAGTATTGCCTTTTCCATGACTATTTATGCTTGTGAATAATAATTTGATTTCCTAGTGCTTTCAGCTCGAATTGGCGCCCCGTCCATAGCACACCTGCTCTTACTCCATCCTTGATTATTCAAGTTAGTTGCCTTGTAGTTGATTGATTGAATTTAAATTCTATTTGAGATCATTTTAACTTTAATATTTACTTTTCCATTTTTAAGACAATGATGCGACTTAGTTCAATTGGATAGACAACTTTTGTGCTATCAAATCTCTATTCCTTAGCTGGATTCAACCTCGGCTCAAGAGTTAGGTAATTATATTGTAGCATTCGTTTTCCTTTCCTTATGAGAATTGGATTTGGACGTCTGGGTTTTAAGTACCCACTCACACTGGATTTTACAAGTCTGTATGCTAGTGAGACAGAGGAGGTAAATTTGCCTCCTATATCGGTGGGGTCTGCCAAGCTATCATGTGGTACAAGCAATGGAAATTATCCCGAGGGGAAGATGCAATCTTTGTTGTGTGGGATGATTTCATGGGCGCCTTCATTGATCACTTCCTACCTATAGATCGGAGAATACAAATAGGAGTTTATATCTCTCAGACAAGGCTTTATGAGTGTGAGAGAGTATAGTCTTAAGTTCACACAACTATCACGGTATGCTCTAGAGATGGTCTTTACTATACGGGCAAGGATGCGCCATTATGTATATGGTTTGACAACTCACTTGGTCGATATTTGTACGCATAACCTTGTTGGATAAGAAGATGGATATTTCTAGGTTAATGGCTTATGCTCAATAGATGGAGGACTCGAAGAAGAGGATTAGAGCGAGATAGAGAAAGCAATCGGAACAAAAGGGCAAGGTCATCTAGCCTCAATGACCGTAACACCGGTAGGAACTTCTTTAATGGGAGATCATTATACAGGGCACCGTCTACCACAAGTGCCAAGTGCACCACCTTCCAAATATAGAATAATAGATGAGGTCAAAATGGCCAAAGGCAAAACTATAACGCACTAGGCTCTCAACTACAAGGTAGTGTTGCACTAATTCGCAACAACTTCCTGTAACAGATAATGGTAACAGCAACCCAGGGGAGTGTTGCATGGTCATGAATGTATTTTATGGGTGTGGTCATAGAAGCCATATTCAAAAAGTATAATCATCCCAGCCAAACGGGAGTAATTATGGCAATGTCATTTCATCCTAGAATGCCAGCAACCACTCGAGATAGCTCCTCCACGTGATTCAAGCCCCAGCGGGACAGGTAATAATAGAGGCAAAGAGCATAATCACCTCTATGCTTTGTCAGGTCGACAAGATCTAGAGCATCCCCGGATATTACAACGGTATATTAAGTTTTTACTTATGATATTTATGTACTAATGGATCCTTGATCCATACCGTCTTATTAACCCCTTATGTTGTTAAGAAGTTTGGGCTATAACCTGAATGATTACGTGACCATTCTTTGTATCCCTCCAGTCGGTGAGTGAGTTATTGCCAAACAAGTCTATTGAGGTTGTGAGATTATGGTGGTTCATAGAGCCACACCGTGACCTGATGATTAGTGATTGTTGATTTCAATGTCATTATGGGATGGATTGGCTGTCATCTTATGCTACCCTTAATTATAGGACTAAAATAGTTTATGTTCCAATTTCCTAATAAGCCAGTCTTAGAATAGAAAGGTAATAATGTTATTCCGAAGGGTAGGTTTATTTTCTATCTTAGATCTAAGCTAATTTCAAGGGATGCTTGTATTATCTGGTTCATTTGATGGACATTAATGTTGACTGCATTCTCTTCAGTTTGTACCTATAGATAATGAATGTCTAGAGGTGTTTCCAGACGAACTTCCAAGGAATTCTCCAGATAGGAAGATTGATTTCGGGGTAGATGTTCTTCCCGGTACCAAACCAATATTTATTCCACCATATAGAATGGCACCAGAAAAAATTGAAAAATTGAAGAACAATTGAAGGACCTACTTGACAAGGGGTTCATTTGACCCATTGTCTCACCATAGGGAGGACCAGTCTTGTTTGTTGAAAGGATGTGTCGTTACGTATATACATTGACTATCGGCAGTTGAACAAGGTAACCATAAATAGCAAATACCCACTTTTGAGGATAGATGATTTGTTTGACCAACTATAGGGTGCCAAGTGTTTCTCTAAGATTGACCTTCGATTGGTTATCACCAATTGAAGGCTAGAAGACGATGTTTTGAAAATAACTTTTATGACTCGATATGGATATTTGAGTTCACTGACATGTCTTTTGGGTTGAAGAATGCCTCAGTTGCTTTTATGGATCTCATGAATAGGTTGTTTAAATCTTATCTTGACCTGTTTGTGATTGTCTTTATTGATGACATATTAGTGTACTCACGGAAAGAGGTGTTTGTGGGGACTCCTCAGGTTAGTACCTCAAGGCTCACTTTTGAGATTATCAACTATATACAAAGTTTTTGAAGTGTGAGTTTGGTTGAACTTATTAGCATTCCCGGAGCCACATAATTATCCAGAGTGAGTGTATTAGGGTTGATTCCCAGAATATAGAAGTGGTAAAGAATTGGCGTAGACCCACAACTCCTAAAAAGATCATGAGCTTTTTGATTTAGCAGGCTATTACGGGGATTTATTGAGGGGGTCTAGCTCCTATCTTCCCATTGACTAATTGTCATGAAAAGAACCAGAGTTCCAATAGTCAGATGCATGTGAAAAGAGTTTCAGAATTAAAGACCAAGCTACCACTCTAGTTCGAACTTTAATAAGGGAATCGATGGGTTCGTGGTTTATTGTGATGCTTTAGGGACTGGTCTTGGTTGTGTTTTGATGAAACATGGTAGTTGTAGCCTATGCTTCTATCGATTAAAGATCCATGAGAAGAACTATCCAACACATGATTTGGAATTGGCTGCTGTAGTGTTTGCGCTTAAGATATGGTGTCATATTTGTATGAAGTTCACATGGATATCTTCACAGACCACAAAAAGTATTCAATATATTTTCAAACGCGAGGAAAGTGTTGAACCTTAGACAATGAAGATGGCTTGGATTGCTTAAGGACTATGACGTTCAGATCCTCTATAATCCAGGACAGGCCAATCTAGTAGCCTATGCTCTTAGCTAACTGTCTATATGGAAAGTATAGCTCATGTAGAAAGACAAAAAGATTTATCTATGAACACATTATGGTGAATTGGCTATCACAAAGATTGCATTGTAGACTCAGGGATGGCAATGTGGTTGTTCAAAATAAAGCGAAATCATCCCTAGTAGTAGAAGTAAAGGAGAAGTAATATGAAGGTCGATCTTGCTCAAGTTGAAGATGCAAATTACTAACAAAAGGCTATGGCACAGATAGGGGAGATGGTAATTTAAGGTATCAAGAGCGATTATGTGTCCCGAGAGGTGGACAATCTATGTGAGAAAGTCACAACTGAAGCACATATCTCCAGGCACTCTATCCATCCAGGTTCAACTAAGATGCACCATGATTTAAAAGAGATTTATTGGTAGGAATGACATGAGAGAAGAACATGACCATGTGGCTAAGTGTCCAAATTTCCAATAGGTTAAAGTAGAGCATCAGAGGCCTAGTGGCCTAACACAGAATATTGAACTTCCCATATGGAAATGTGAAATAATCAACATAGACTTTGTAAAAGTTTTACCTTACTCTTTTCAGAAACGTGACTCAATTTGAGTGATTATGGACTGGCTTACCAAGTCAAAACACCTTTTCCCTATCAAGAAGACATATTTCGTAGAGCATTATACCAAACTATATACTCGGGGAGATTGTGTAGGCGGCAAGGGACTCCGGTGTCCATCATCTCTGATAGAGGTGCTCAGTTCACAACCCACTTTTAGAAGTTTTTATAGAAAGGGTTGGGTACACGTGTGAACCTTAGCACTGCTTTTCACTCGCAGATAGACGGACAAGCCGAGCACACTATTCAGATGCTCGAAGATATATTGAGGAGCATGCATTAAGTTTTTTAAGGGAAATTGGGATGATCACCTACCATTGGTTGGGTTTGCATATTATAATATCCAGTATTAAGATGACACTCTATGAGGCTCTACATGGGTGTACATTTAGATCACCCATTAGTTTGTTTGAGGTAGGTGAAGCATAAATTATTGGGACTAGACTTGGTCCATCAGGCTATGGTGAAGGTCAAACTAATTTAAGAACGGTTATAGACTGCCCAAAGCCATCAGAAATCCTATTTGAATGTGCGACACAAAGATTTAGAATTTAATGTTGACGATTGGGTATTCTTAAAAGTTCTGCCTATGAAACGCATTATGCGCTTTAGAAAGAAAGAAAAGCTTTGTTCTAGATATATTGTTCCATATGTATTTGAGAAATTGCTAGCAATAATGATGAGTTATAATCATAAATGAATGGAAAGGTACTTTGAGAAAGTGACTATGTTTATGCTTCTTATGTATTCCTCCATGCCTATTAACTTTGATGCCCTTTGAGGTAATGATATTATTTATGGTTGGCTGCTGCATTGTTGAACTTGGGGATGGTAACAATTACAAAGGAAACTATGGCAAAATTTCTATAGGATTTGAGAGAAATACTAGCACTCACGATCATTATACGAGGACGAATGATCCCAGGAGGAGATATTGTAACACCTCATACTCTTAGAGAGCTCCAACCTTAGTCCATGACTGTAAAGTGTTTGGAAGGGTGATCATGGTAAGTGAAGTCCTTTTTTAAATAAGAAAAGTGAGAAAAAGTGGGAAATATGAGTAAAATTGTCCAAAGGAATCACTACATGCATTGAAAACGATCCGTTAGTTAGTTTGTCGTTTGAAACCGTACTGATATGTATATATACCCAAACCTATTGGATTGAATTGAAACTATGTGTTAATATCAATTCTTAAATTATTATTGAGGGAAGTGAATTGGATATGCATTAAGGTCATAAGGAACCTCTGGTACGAAGTTGAGTTGAGAGCCTTTCTACCGATTGAGTTTTCATATAAGTTCTTACAAGGGTCAATATTAAATGAACATAACTCCAAATTTACTAAGTATTTTTGGGTGATTCAAACCTTCAAATTAAATCCCTTTTTATTCTTCTTCTTCCCAACACATCCAACCTTTCATCAATCAGGTTCGGGTAAGTTAGGTGTAGTTTAGTGAAGCCTTTGTCGAGTTCGACGGAAAGAATAGCGGTCCGTCAATCAACCAACAACTCCTCATTTAGGCAGTTATTTGGTAACAGAAACTGTAAAATTACGCCCAAAAATGATGGGAAAGTTGATAGTATGTCGACCAACCGACGGCTTATCATTTGGGGTGTCTGGGAATTTCAGAATTTTAAAAGTCGCCTTTGTCAAGCGATCTCGGGAAAAATAACATGCCGGAGTGATACTTTATAACTCGAATTAGTCTTGTTTATCTAATTAATTATATACATTTTCATGTGATTTTATATAAATGTGAAGATATGTACTAACCAACATGATTAGTCCTTGTTTTGTAGGTTTCAATGAATTTGAGGAAATAATTTATAAGTTGGTGAAGTAGAGGAATGGAGTCGGCAGCAATTTGCGAAAGTCGGCAAGAAGCATGCCTTGGCAAGGCAGGCCGCGCCGAGCAGCGTGCCACGCTATGCGTACCGCGCCCAGCGTCGTGCCACGCCCATGCCGAGCTGAGAGGCGGCAAGCGGCGGGCGGCGCCGTGCCACGCCACTGCGGCACACTTTGCCTGCTTCTTGCCTTCTCTCGCACCTGGCATGGGCGTGGCACACCACCTGGCGCTGACTAGCGTTGCCAAGGCATGCTTCTTGCCACGACTTTGCAAGTACTCTACTTCATTAGCTTATAAATTGGTTCCTCAAATTCGTGGCTCCACAAAGCTGGGGCTAATCATATTGGTGAAATACATATATTACATTTATATAAGTCATAATGTATATATTTGAGTAGATAAACAGAACAGACTCGGATTATCGCCGCTCACATGAAAATGTATATATTTAATTAGATAAACAAGACTAATTCGAGTTATAAAGTATCACTCGGGCATGTTATTTTTCCCGAGATCAGTCACACCCCACCTTGGGAGGCATAACTGAAACCTAATGCCATACTGGACTCGGAGCTAACCTGGCTGCAAACATACACTCCTGGTGCATACAAACATCACATATCAAGAAAACAAACAACTATATCCCTGGGGCGGCCAAGGCCGCAATACAAACCTGTGCAAAAACAGCTAACCCAACAGTTGCAATAACAATATCATCCTATGCGGTCCGACAAGACCACCATGCTATCTAAGTCATAACAAAAGGGAGCAGGCGCATAAAACATAAATATAATCCAGCAAGGCCGCTAACAGATAACACAACTAAGCCCTACGTAACTACTACGCCCGTCTAACTCAAAATTATAGTTTGCAAGCCTCTAAGAATGGAATATTGGTCGGGAAAAGGCCTCGGCCTATCCAAAAACTATGCATTAAAAGACAGGAAAACCACTAATATCTGGAAACTCCGAAATAAAGGAGCCGACCAACCGGTTGGATCTGAGCAGCTACTAAGGAGGTCGCGGAACCTGTCTGTCTGAACCTGCAAGCAAGTATGCAGCGCCTCATGCAGTGGCATCAGTACAATATATATATGTAAGGAAGAAAAATGATACCTGAATAAAAGCTGATAAGAAATTGAAAGTAATGAATAATAACGGCCAGAAGTTAACCTGAATGATTTCACAATCATAATTTGTATCTAGCAAGAAAATATTAAAAAAAAACCTAACCTTGCCCCCATAAGCCTAGAAGGTACAAGCAGCACAAAAATAACCTACCTGTGCCCCCATAAGCCCAGCAAGTGCAAGCAATCTATATACTCCTCCTATCCGTATCACTGCAGGCCCGTAGGCAAACTGTAACTAAGGTATAACCAATCTATGGAATTGTGAATGAGGCTTTTGGGCTCCTATAACTGTATCTGAGCCTTCTAGGCTCCTGTAACAACACCCTGAGCGCACAAGGCTCTATTGAGGGTACGTGATGCCAACTCAAGCATAGGGGAAACTGGTAAGGGCACCAGATTTCAAATGGCTCTGTAGGCCTTAGTATAGTCTCTTGCGACTTCATATTGCTTTGTGAGCATCGTATAGCCCCATAGGCACTTTATGATTATATCTTTCTCCTCAAGCAGCCTATATAGCATCTGACAAGCCTAACTTATATACTACACATTGCTTAGTAAGCGTAAATAGCGCCTCAAGCCTAACACAATCGCAACTTGCCTCTAAAACGTTCTATGTAGCAGCCAACAACTGGCAAGATGGTCATGGCAGCAATTACAACCTTAGTCAGCTTAGAAAGAAAAGGGACGAGGCCTAGGGTGACCTAAGCGATAATTTGAAGGTCATACTAGTACAATGGTAGTTCATAAGCGAACAGCAAGGTCGTAGGCGACCACCTATATGGTTCCTTTGCCTAGAATGACTACGGGGCTGCTACTAACTGGATATGATCCTAAGAAGTCAACCATAATATCCAACAGACAGCTATTACTATTCTTAACCTGAAGGTAATGCTGTGATACTAAGGTTCTAGTCCCCTAAGCGTTAACCTGGTCTGTCTAGATAACATATAGCTCCTATGAGCAATTTGTAGCCCCGTAGGCATGTATATCTAGACTTTAGCCCTTCTAGGAAACTTGTACATAGGCATCTATATGAGTAGCCAAAGGAATTGGGCCCACGTATAACCGCTGATAAGGTCTCTACTTAGGGTATCACATAATCTGTCAGACTTCTAACAACTAGGGTTGTTTCCTGAGAGACCTATACGACAAGCGATAAGTCGACTGAAACTATACGATCACGAACAGTAGGTCGATCGCCTAGAAGGCTATCACTCAGTTAATTAGGCAATCCTAGGACCACTAACTCATAGGAAATACTGTACTATCAAGATTCTAGCCCTATAGGTGTCAAGGTATGCCAACGGCCTGTAGGCGGGCTTTACTGTCTATATAGGAATCAAATAGAAAGTTATATCGCCCAGATGCGCCCTATGCTTCCCTACCTTAGCAAAGTATGCTTAACAACTAACTACAAGCTTCTAAGGCCCTGGTATGATAGCAAGACATTAGTAATCCTGCTAGACGGTAAATAAGTGAACAAGAAAATCTCTATAATGCTCTTAGCGATAGACCAACTAAATATAGTCTTTCCCTACAAGGGATACTATGTTATAACCTCAATTCTTCTCATAGTAGCTAACCATAACATATATAATCATAAGCTACTATAGAGGTACAAGTCGTATCAACTATACAACGAGAATACTTACAAAAAGAGATTACCTTAACAGACCTCAATTGCCAAATTCTTGTTTAATTAATATAATCCCTCTGTATTCCAGCCCTTACGTAAAGCGAGAAAGGCTATTCCACTTCAGAAATCAAGCTAGCAATATTGACCCACCAAAACCCGATGATACAAGTTATAACGAGTCTAACCTGACAAAATCTCATGAATTCTTATAGTTTAGAAGGGTAGAAGTACTTACTATCACCCATAGACATAATAGACTTGAATAGATATGATTCTTACGGTTTGTACTCCATAGGGCTCCATCAACCTAGGCCAATTTTCAAGATTCAACTCCGTAGATGTGTTCTTCGTAGGCCCGAGAATCTTTACTGAAGAAGAATTAGTGATTGGATATGATTTCATAGCGTAACTTATCTTCAATTTGATGAAAATTGCATGGGATAATCTCCTTAGGGGGATCTCGCACTTGATGAAATGTTTTAAATAAAACATACAATTTCATTACTTATATATAT
>JACEIK010018549.1:0-10587 GCA_018107945.1 Datura stramonium | reverse complement strand
ATAATAGGATAAGAAAAAAGTGTTATGAGTTATTTCAGTCACTCTATGGTCGTATTTAAGATTGGACGTCGATCAAGTTGTAGAACAGAATTCGGAAAAAATTATCGCAAAATTTTCTTCTTGAGATTCTTTGAAATTTATGTAAAATGTCTCGAAGATTTTATTCCAATATATAAGAATTTAGAAGGTGTGTGACCTATAAAATTAAAGGTCTATGAATATATTTTCCATCTCATCAAACCGTTTGCCAATCTGACTTCGGAGTAGAGAGATAATCGCGTTTTCGCGAGACTGCACAAGTAGGCACCTCACAAGGGTCTAAGGCGGTGGAGGACTATGAAAATCCCCTTGATCGGTTGATTGTCTTATTTTCTTATTTTCCATAACTTCTCACGTCCATAACCTCTCTCAAGGTTCTCTCCATGGTTTCCTTTGGGTTTTGGGGCTAGAATCCATGGCTTAACATGATTTTGATATCGGGAAGTTAGGAATTGCATGTAGCTTGTGTTTTGGTATCTTTTCCGAGATTTTGGAGGCTGTTTCGTGGTGAAGATGTTGGTAAGACTTCTTCCTTTGGTTTTATTTAGTAGGTAAGGTTGGTTATAGGTGTTTTCACCCCAGTAGGTTGTTGTATCGAAGTTTCTACCGTCGAATTCCTATGAATCTTGTCGGGTAAGCTTCGTTTGTCTTGTTTTGTTATTGAGTTGTGTTGGCTGCATTTTGGCAGAATATCTGACTTACTTTAGGCGGGAGGTTCATGGTGTTGAAGGCTCCAGTTTGGCTAGGCTTGAAGCTAAGGTATGTTAGGCTTGTCCCCTCCCTTTGTCGGCATGAATTCCGTAGCCGTTGTCGTCCGTGTTGACGTGTGTGTTGGCTGTTTTGTGAAGGATTTTGTTATGTTATTATTGAAATCTTGTGCTTCTAATTATATGGTGATAAAGGTGTGTATAAGGTTCTGTTTTGGTTGGTGGATCGGGCTTGAGTGTGGAGAATCGTAAACATGGAAAATTATTAGGCTCATGTCGAGAGGCCGTATATGAGGCGTGTGGTTCTTGTATCAAGTTGTGGGATGTTTGAGTGAATAATATGAGGTGATTATATTGAAAAGTTAATGAGGATTTATAGTGGTTAAGTTCGATGGTTGCGACAATCTGTTGTTATGTTTAATTCGGTGGTCGTGTCGGCCGTGTCGATGGCACGTGATGACCGTGGAGACACTTGGGCTGGTTTGGTCGTGTCCTTTGATGTTAGTGGTGAGTAGAGTGGCTTGTGCGCTGTTTGATCATGTATTATTATTGTTGTTGATTGTGTGTGTGCTGTGTTTGAGGCCCTATGGCTTGTGGATAGCCGATGCATGAGAGTTGTTCCGATTAGGGATCGAGCCCGAGGTACCTTGTGTCTTATGGATACCCGATGCACGAGAGTGTTTTCGGCTGAGGGGCTGAGCCTAAGGAGTTATATGACCTATGGGGTTGAGAATGATGTCCTCCGTAGTATCGAGTTCAGACATAATTCGAGAGTGGTCCGACATGTCTGAGCCTTCCTGGGATCGCGATTGGTTCTCCTAGATGGATTAAGCTCCGCTAACTGTGTCGTAATCGAGAGAGAGTCCGACAGTGCTTGATTGATGATGTTCACTGACTGGTGTTTACTTTTGATATGCTTAGCATTTTATTGTAATTGCTGCTCGTGTTATATGTTATCTGATAGTAGTGGATGCTAGATGTTGGCTGGTGTTAGCTGGAGGCTATTGAGAGATCTAGAGGTGATGATAGGTGAGCTATGTTTTCTAGGTGCCATTGTGTTATTGTTTACTTTTGGACTTGCCGGGCTTATGGGGGCCAGGTAGGTTTTGTTTGTATGTTTGTTTGTATTTGCCAGGCTTATGGGGGCCAGGTTGGTTCTATGTGTTTGCTTATGTTGAGTTCTCCTTCTGCTGTATCTAGTATATATGTTGATCTCTAATCTATGTCTTCCAGTTGTTTCTGCCTTTTATGCTCGGTACACTATTATACTAATGCCCTAGTTGGGGCGCTGCATTCATTCTTGCAGGTGATAGTGGGCTGTTAGATCAAGTTCTTGGGTGCTGAGTGGTGTTCCAGCTGAGTTGGTGCGCTCCAGGTCTTTCAGAGTCGCTAGATGTTTGAGTTAAGGGTAGTTCGGGGACCTGTCTCGATCATTTGATTACTAATGTATTCATAGAGGCTTATAGACAATGCTGTGGTTTTAGTATGTTGTTATTGGCCAGGTGGGCCATGTTTTACATTTGTTTTTCATTCAGTGGCCTTGATAACATATGGTATTTATTTGTTTATTTTTGATTGGTCAGGTGAGCTAGTTTCCGCTATAGCCTATTGTCTTATTCCGATTTTATAGTTGTTGTGTTGTCGAACCTCATCGATTTTGGCCTTTATTTTAATTTTGGGCATCGTGTATGCTCATATAGGGGGTGGCACCAAGTTCCAATCACGCCTCCCCGGGTTTTGGGGTGTGACATTTTGCTATAGATATAAATAGATTTTTTAATCTTTGTGGAGCCTTGACTCAAAATCTCTTTGAAAATTTAGGAGTCTCTATACTCTAAATCTCTTGCCAAAACTTGTGAGCTTCTATATTTAGAACTCTTGATTTTCAAAATATGACTATACTTTAGCTTTGGAAATCATGTTCAAAGTTATACTTTATTTCTCAAAATCTCTTCATGAAAAACTTAATTAAAAATCTACTTCACTTTATGAAAATAATGCAAACTCAAATAACAATGCTTTCAAAATCATGAATTTTATACAATAGGGTTCATGGGATAAGAGACATGAACCATCAACAATAAATAACTTAAGAATTAAAGAGAATATCATCAATAAACATCAATAGAGTAATGATCAACAACAAAGGGATATAATTCAATAGGTATAACTCAATCATGAATAATTCAATAGATAGAGAAAAAGAAAATTCAAGAATTTAGGTAAAAACCCTAGCTTTAATCTCAACAAATTCTTACACAGATTTAGGTCATAAGAATGAATAGGAATCCTTACTTTGGTTAGCCTTACATACTTGGAAAGTCGAACTTAGACTCAAGCTTGAGAGAACCCTAGGATGAGAAGATGACTTCATAGCTTGCTTGATGAACTTGAGAGCTATTGATCTTGATTCTTACGCTGTAATAGAAAGAATAGGAGTTTTGGCTTATTAAATCCTTAAATGTACTCTTTAGAAATCCAACATTCTAATTTAGATGATAAAAATATGGAAAGTTATGAAAATAACCCTGGGAATTATTAATGAAAAACTGTTGTCCAATACTAATGGGTTGTCCCACTAATAACGTCCAAATTAACTCCTCATAAAGAGAGAGTCTAAATGGTTGTTTGTAAAGTAAATATGACCAATGAGTTTCAGGGTCAAATCCCACAGGGAATAGTACTTAGATGGCACGAAAGTTGTCTATCAAGTCAGACAAGAAGCATCATTGTATTTAAAACAAACAAATAAAAATTTGGGGGTTCAAAAGATTGCAATTAAAATGTAAAAACAACTATTGTCAATCAACAAGATAATCAACTTGAATTAAAAAAAGTGAGCAAGAGCTAGGGGTATGCTTTTGAACGGATTGTAATTGACTAGACAATCAAATTATTACTCATAAATATAAATAACCATGGACGAGGTGACACCCAATATTTTTCAATCGCTAGTGTGAGTTTTGCCTCGGGTTTTCTCAAACCCCAAGGTCCCAAAAAATATATCCATTAAGACTTGGGTTATATTTGAGCTATTTCTAGCCTCAAATCACTCATGAGTGAATGATTATGGGTTTTAGCTATATCTAGCCCAATCCTACACAATCAACACCCAATTATCCACCATTGCTTTCTTACCCATACACAATTTCCCTTTTTCAAGAAAAAAAATAGAGTAAGTAAACATCACCCACATTTGAAACTATGAGTAATTTAATTATAAATTGGGAGAAAACAATAGATTTATATTAAATGAGTAACTCTAAGATTAATCTAACAACACCAGATCCAATTTAACCACAATTCATGCACACACCCTAGCAAAGAGATTTAGCTACTCATTGATGAGAAATACAAAATTAAATCAATAATTAAAATCATGAAATTCACCGTCAAGAGTTAAATTCAAGCTCACAATTGTCTACAATGGAGGTTTGTTACCTTGAAAAAGAAGAAGAAAAGGATACTAAATATTCTATCTCTCTCTAACATTCTACTCTATACAAATCTAGAAGGAATTGGTATAGTACTTTCTAAAGAATGTACAAAAATGGGTCAAAATGCTCTTAAAATCCCCATGTTGGATGATTTTGCCATTCCTGTAGACAGTGTCACTTGCGATTCACCGGCGTTCTGCCGGTGCCTATCCGTGGAAGGCCGCTGCGTCACAGGTGCGAGGGCAGTGTCCCTGGGTCAAACCAATGATGGCATTGGCGGTTCACAGGTTCTGAACCGCGTTCTCCAGTGCACCTTCCACTATGGCCAGTAAGCTCTTACGTTTCAGCCGGCGTTTTTCTGGCTCCATCCGGTGGAGCACCGGTCTTATTCGGTCAAGCTTCAGTCCTCTTCTTTAATTCTGTGCTTTTTCCCAAGTTCTTGCTTTCTCTCCTTAGATTAAATACCTTCAAAAGCTCAAGATAAAGTGAATAAAATCCTCTCAAATGACTTGAAAACTAAGCAAAAGCTCATGTTTAAAAGTCTAATGAGTTGGTAAATTACCAACTCATCAAACCCCCAAACATGAAATATTGCTTGTCCTCAAGTAATGAAATTCCTTACATCTGAACTTTAGAATAAGCATTTCATATGAGATTATGTACAAGGGACCACTACAACCTAGACAACCCAAAGATCGCTCACCAACACAAAGAAAAAGAGGAGATTCAACACTTTATGTAAATGCTTCAAGAGGTAACCACAATCAATTTGACATGATTCACATTTAATTCCTTCATTCAAAACAAGGGGCATTGTTGGTCGCAACAAGCTTATAGAGCATCTTAAATCATTAAAAATTCACATTCAAAGTTTTCCTTTGAGCATGATTCACATTTAATTCCTTCATTCAAAATACGGGGCATTGTCGGTCATAACAAGCTTATAGAGCATCTTAAGTCATTAAAAATTCACATTCAAAGTTTGCCTTCAAGCTCACTACAATCTTGTCTCAATCATATGTTTTGGAATGTGCAATCATGTTCCCCAAGGAGGTGATGCTACTCACAACAAGAGAGAATCCTAATTAGTTATCAAGCAATTCGCACTCTAGGGATTATAGAATGAAACAAATACGCTCACTCTCACAAAGAAATTCTTATGCACATAACTTGACCCATAGGCTTTTCCCTTCATGTAACTCACCACTAATGTAGAGTTTTTACACTTAAAATCAATAAGGACTTCGAGGTCGTGATGTAGGCTAGGGGTAAAGGTAGGATGACTTTTAAGTTCTAGTGACTAGAACCTCCCTAATGCCCTTTTGTGAATCTTATTGCATGCTCCATTTTCTTATTAGATTACCCTCATCTTTCCTCTCCTTGAATATCATTTACACTTTTAAAATAACAGACCTCCTTATCTCTCCTTAGTAACCACTTTTCATCTTATTTGAGCACGAGGCAACACATTTTTTTTTACAATTCAACTCTTTTCACTTAAACAATTCAATCAATCTTTTCATGATGTGGTGCTACCTCATATTGAAGTTCACACCGTTTTTCCCATTTTATTTCTTGCAACCCCTAAACCTAGGCTTTTGCCTCATCTTTCCCTTTTATATTCCTACACTTTTGGAACTTCAAGCATCATTTCGCATCACTTTGGGCAACCACATCTAATATTTCGCCTTTAGTCACACTTTGGGCAAGTTCTAGACAATCGTTCGTGCAAGAGAATTGAACTAAAACTTTTCCCACAAAGCATCACCCTCATAGGGTTACACACCATTTTCATTACCACATAAAGAGTCATAAAACAAGATCACATGAGAATCAAGAATCCAAACAAAAAATGTGTAATTATAATAAAAGAGTACTCAACTCTCAAATTCAAAAGCCCCTTTCTTCTCAAAATTCAGTTTTTCCAATAGTCATGCCATTTAAGAAGATTTTATGGAGGTACCTCTCGAAAGCCATTGCAACCCTTGACTCAAAAGAACTTAAACTTGGAATTTTCCCTTAAGAAAGTTTTCTCTCAGTCCATCATTGAAAAATACCACCCAGTTTGATAATAAAAAAGAAAAGAAAATTGCTCCTCGAGAAAGAACCATGATATAAAGAAAATCCAAAAGAGTTTATTCACTAACTACTATAAACAAAGGCGACACTCGAAACATAGGTCAACAACATTTTCCAATTTAATACCGACCCAATTAATAACACTGACAATTCAGCAAAAGATCTTATTCATTTCAAAACCTGACATAGCCACACACTAGCAGCATAATCTCTCTTTATGAGAGAAAACACCCCACCCCCAAACTAAGAGAGAACATTGCCCCCAATGTACAAGTTAAGAATAATTAATGAAAAGAGGGCTCCCTGAATAGTCTAGGGAGGGGAACGAGGAATCCAGGAGTAGGTAGCCTCATCAAACCACCATGCAGTAGTCTCGGATGTAGATGGAATCAATGGATGAGGTGGAAGTGTGAGTGGTTTTCCCGGTAAGGATACTTCCCAACAGTCTGAGAGGGTTCTCATTGCATGATAGGAAGTCCCCTCCACCCCACCAGGCCGCCAAGATGGATCCACATCATAGAAAATGCACATCCTTGGATGGGGTGGTCCACCGCGGTATATTTCCTCATTCGATATCACCTCAGATTGACTATCATAGCCTACACATGAATCATCCCGTGGGATTCTGCTATTTGCTGGTTGGGTATCATCAGGGGCTGGTATATTTAGATCGATATCCTTTGGTGGCAGTGTCCCTTTGCGGTTGTGAAGTTATGTCCTTATGTCCACCACTACACTTTCTAACACTTTAAATCTCACACATAATCCTCCCAATTTGTAAATGACGGTTTTTACGACCTTTTTGAAAGCTTGCTGAATCATCGAGGGAATGGCCTTTGCCAATTTCAGTAATTGAGGTTCACGAGCCCGGGCATTGTGTGTTATTTTTAGGATACTCATTATTGGTGAAGAGGTAGCCCAATTGATTGGTGATGAAATTGTTGCACTTTTATGGGGCCTTGAAGGTGAAGGAGTTGTTGGTTCCATGGCCAACTTGGGGCATTTTGAATTAGGGGCAACCTTGTCTATTTTAGTAGACACAGTAATCACTCCCTCATCCCTCACTGTTTTGTCCAATGGCCTGAATAGGGGACAATTTACATGAAGGAAAAGAAGACTGATGAGAATAGAATAGGGCATAGAAGTTTCTTTTTGCCTAGCCTTCCTTTTGAATTGCTCAACAATAATCTCTTACATTTATGTGCCTTTGATCCATGACGCATGCCACCAGAATAGCAGTCTCAATGGGAACATGTGTTGTGTTCTTGGAGGGAATAATAAGAGCACATACCAAATCGAGCCACATTCGAGCTTCAAATTTGAGATCATGCCGATGAATCATGCCCTTTGTTATAGTCCAATGCGCTTGACCCACAACAATTATCTTGGCCACCCATTCAAATTGATCATCTTTTTTGGCCCATTTTCTTTTGAAATCTCGACTTGGACGCACTGGGTTAGTCCAATAAATAGACTTGATTTCCTCTAGGGTGATGGGAACTTCTTGGCCCTTTATCAGCACCGATGATAAATATGGCGTCTTATAAGCTTAGCCTTTATGCTTTAAGATGTCCTGTCAACCTCTATAAGAGGCATAAAACACCTTCACCAACTCGGGAAAATAAGGATCCAAGGGCATTGTGAAAGGATCCCAATCTCGTATTTGAAATTGATCATAAATATCTTGTCACGACCCGAACATAGGTACTGATAGAGATACGGGACAAGGAACCCCGAGAGGCTCCAATTCGGCCCATGGCATGAACATAATAGCTTAGAGCATACAATAAGCGAAAACTAAAATAATAAAATATGCTTAAGAAGAAGTCTAACTATCCAATACATTTGAACAACGGAAACATAATACTAATCAGAGCTGAGTACATGCTACATCTATGTATGGTAAGCCTCTATAACTTGACGAGTTGATGGGACAAGACCCCAAGTAACTCCCTACAAAACTGAAACTAAAAATATTTATAAGAGCTTATAAAAAGGCCCTCGAAAGATGAGGACTCACCAACTGCTGGATAATACTAACTCTGAAGATCCAACTAACGGCGGGGCTGAACCTGAATGTCCGAGCATGTATCATGAAACGATATAGCATAGAGTATGCGGTCAGTATTTGGAATGTACTGAGTATGCAAGGTAAGTAAAAACAGACAGTTAAAATACATAAGAGTTCATAAGAGCAAGACAACATGATCATGCAGTAAATATCATATTAGAAACATAAGGCTCAAGGTTTTCAACACGTTCATAATCTAGTCATAATCATACTCATAAGAGAAAGATTATAAAATATAACTTTAGCCAAAGCAACATAATCATGAAAATTCATAAATCATGAGAAATAGTGGGAGATTCTTATAACTGACATACCCCATATGAGCACACATGGAGCCCGACCTGTAAACCCCTAGTCGAGGGGGGTTTTCGTACCTTGCCAAGGGTAGAACCATGAAAAGAGGTGTGATATCACAATGCAAGGCCTATTCGGGCATAGGGGGACAGTCTCAAGGGAGGTCCCATCGTGGCTACATTGGCACGCAGTTCTGAGATATAGAGTATGCTTGGACCCCGAGTCTACTCAGTGTTAAATACTACTCCCAAAATATATATAGTGTTCATATTATAGTAGGAAAAACATACATGAGATTCATGGGCTAGTTTAAATCATGATAATCATAAGCATGCTTGAATACGTGGACTAACCATGAAATAACGCCAGTGCGTCGGCCAAAATCATAAATTCATAAATCATAAAGAACATGCATATTTGTAAAAATCCATGTACTTGATATTCAAAATTCCATGAAGAGTACTTAAACAGAAATCATAACATGAATTATAAATCATAATTTTAAACTTAGTAAGATCAAGATAATAATAGAATCATAACTTGACTTTTCATGAAGCTTGCATAATTGGGTATAATTTAATTAAAATTTAAAACTATGAATTAATAATTACAATAGGTATAAAATCTTCCCATAGATCTTAAAACATGATTTGATACAGGAAGGCAATTGACCCATAGATAGATTATAGAGAATTTCACAAAATTAGGAATAAACCCCATAAGATCATGAACTTGAAAATAGAATTTAAATTCATAGAATTTGAGAAGAATTTTGAGCATGATCTTGAAAGAACTCTCATTCATAGCCTAACATATCTGGGCAAATCTGATTTGCACTCCCTATTGAATGCCCAAAGGAAATTGGAGAAAAAAATTGGGGAATTTTCTCAAGCTTTATCTCCTATGGAATACTCAAACTTTGCATGCATGGAATGGTAAGGCTTAGGATAGGTTAAGCACCCTTAAAACCCTTCTAATTGAGCTTAAAATAATGTAGTTTATGACATTAGAGCTTAGGAATTATGAAAATACCTTTAATAAAAAGTCTGAAAATTGAACACTGCCAGTGACCACGACTTATACCACTAGTCGTACCACGAAGTAACAACTAATGGTCACCTCGTGTGGTCACCATTGTTCCTTCCTACAACATCTCTGAATCTTACCACAGTTTGTATATTATGAGTCGTGGTGTCCTACCATTAGTCGTATTGTCAATCGTGACATTATCCCCTATTAACCTGCCAAATCCTGACCATGAATCCCCTCACGACTAGTTGTTCGGTACCACGAATCATAACATCACCTATGACTTCATCTCTCCCACAACATCGACCATGAGTCTTACCCACATAAAATGACTCGTGATGTAACTCGTGGTTTGAACACTGGACTCCAAGTATTCGTCACGACTCCTCCCATGGCTCATTACTCCTTCCCATTACTTGTACCATGAGTCATTATGAGTAAAAATCCCTGAATTTTCTATTGTTCCCCTGTTCAAATCCCGAGGCTAGTCTTAGGCACTTTTGGAATATTACAATATATCCCCCTTGGGAACATTCTTCCTAGAATGTGGGGTAAACATGCTGAATCATTGGGGAAAAATCTATCATCCCAGATACTGAGCATCTAAAGCTGAAAACTGACGGAGCAACTGACTCCAGACAGAAATACATGACCGAACTGAATTCATGGATCACACATACATACATTGACATGAAAGAAACTGGGACACATGAACTAAACATGAAACTGAATAGTGTACTAAGGAGGAAACTGGTACCTCAAGTTGGAACTAAACTGGAAGGAAATAGATACCGGTATTTAGCAATTGATCACGGGAAAAAATAGCATGCTCGTGATACGCTTTATAACTTAAATTAGTCTTGTTTATCTAAGTCATTTTATACATTTTCATGTGATTTTATATAAATGTGAAGATATGTGCTAACCAACA
>JACEIK010018547.1:0-10593 GCA_018107945.1 Datura stramonium | reverse complement strand
GGGCGCCCTATCACTTTATTTGATCGGCATAACTATTTTTCTCATAAATGAGAATTTATGATTTTCGCAATTTTCGGTGTATGTTAGCCCACGGATTTCTCGAGATTTGATTGACTACCTCTGTTCGGCCCCAAATTTTGGCTATGCGCAGCCTGCCGGGCCTGGTGACGAGAGTCCTATCATTTAGTTTGATCGGCATCACTATTTTTCGCATAAATGAGAATTTTTAATTTTCGCGATTTGCGGTGTATGTTAGCCCACGGATTTCTGGAGATTTGATCGACCGTCTCCGTTTGGCCCCAAATTTTTGTTGTGGGCAACCTACAAGGCCTGATGACGGGCGCCCTATCACTTTATTTGATCGGCATAACTATTTTTTAAATAAATTAGAATTTACGATTTTCACGATTTTCAGTGTATGTTAGCCTACGGATTTCTCGAGATTTGATTGACCGTCTTCGTTTGGCCTTAAATTTTGGCTGTGCGCAGTCTATAAGGCCTGGTGATGAGCGCCCTATCATTTCGTTTGATCAGCATCACTATTTTTTGCATAAATAAGAATTTACGATTTTGGCGATTTACGGTGTATGTTAGCCCACAGATTTCTCGAGATTTGATTGACCACCTCCGTTCGGCCCCAAATTTTTGCTGTGCGCAGCCTGCGGGGCCTGGTGATGGGCGCCCTATCATTTCGTTTGACCGGCATCACTATTTTTCGCATACATGAGAATTTACGATTTTCGCGATTTTCAGTGTATGTTAGCCCACTGATTTCTGGAGATTTGATCGAGCGTCTCCGTTTGGCTCCAAATTTTTGTTGTGGGTAGTCTACAAGGCCTGGTGACAGGTGCCCTATCACTTTATTTGATCGGCATAACTATTTTACTCATAAATGAGAATTTACGATTTTTGCGATTTTCGGTGTATGTTAGCCTACGAATTTCTCAAGATTTGATTGACCGTCTCCGTTTGACCCCAAATTTTGGTTGTGCGGAGCCTACAAGGCCTGGTGAAGAGCGCCCTATCATTTCGTTTGATCGGCATCACTATTTTTTACATAAATGAGAATTTACGATTTTCGCAATTTTTGGTGTATCTTAAGCCCACAGATTTCTGGAGATTTGATCGACCGCCTCCATTTGGCCCCAAATTTTGGCTGTGCGCAGCCTGCATGCCCTGGTGACAAGCGCGCTATCTTTTCGTTTGATCAGCATCACTATTTTTCGCATAAATGAGAATTTATGATTTTCGCGATTTTCGATGTATGTTAGCCTACGGATTTCTCAAGATTTGGTTGACCGCTCCGTTTGACATAAAATTTGAGCTGAGCGCAGCCTAAAAGGACTGGTGACGAGCGCTCTATCATTTCATTTGATCAGCATAACAATTTTTCGCATAAATGAGAATTTACGAATTTCGCAATTTTCGATATGTGTTAGCTCTTTATTCACAAAATAAGAAATGCGGAGATGTAAGTCTTTTGATGAGATCTTACATAATATTGTTAAAACTGTAATATAATCGACGGAAAAAGAGTTCATTAGTGGCATATTATCTTAATGATCATAACTTTGGGTTGGATGATCCATTTTACATTAAAAAAATTCATTTTGTGTATTTTTTCGAGATCTAAATATTCCTCTATCGCAGTCATTCAACATATTTCCCAATATGATTGACAATTTTAATTTAACAACTTTGGTCCTAACGACCCACCACAACCGACACCACCATGGCAAGCGACCATGGTAGGCCAGCACTACCACCACCAATTTCTAGCATTGTCTTTATAGCATAAGGATAAGCATAGGTGTTTCTTTAAATTTTCGCTCGCTGGGTATTGATCGATGGACGTTGGGTTCAAAGATAGGTTAGTATGTGTCATCTGATGTCGGTTTCGGTTTGTTTCATTAATTTTTGATAGTGCGCCATGTTGCTAACTTTCAAATATTTCAAGCAGGTGTTAGCCCACGAATTTCGAGATTTGACTGGACTGTCTCAGTTCGGTCCCCAAATTTTGGCCAGTGCAGCCTACAAACTCCTGGTGACGAGCGCTCCATCACTTCATAAATGAAAATTTACGACACATTTTCGATGTGTGTTAGCCCACTGATTTCACGAGATTTGATAGACCGTCTCCGTTCGGCCCCAAATTTTGACTGTGCGCAGCCTACAAGGCCTGGCGACGAGAGCCGTGTAATTTCGTTTGATTGATATAACTATTTTTCTGATAAATGAGAATTCTTACGCATTTTCGGTGTATGTTAGCTCAAAGATTTCTCGAGATTTGATTGACCGACCTGTTTGGCTCCCAATTTTGGGTTGTGTGCATACTGCGGGGCCTGGCAGACGGACACACTATCATTTCTTTTGGATCGGCATCACTATTTTTTTTATAAATTAGAATTTTTTTAATTTTTTTAATTTTTTTAATTTTTTTATTTATTTTGGATTTTTGGAGATTTGATCGACTTGCCTGCTTAAATAAATTTTTTAGTTAAAGTGCAGCCTACAAGTCGTGTGACGGACGCCCTATCACTTTATTTGATCGGCATAACTATATTTTCATAAATGAGAATTTACGATTTTCACGATTTTCAGTGTATGTTAGCCCACTGATTTCTCGAGATTTGATTGATCGCTCGTTCGGTCTCAAATTTTGGCTGTGCTTAGCCTGAGGGTATGGTGAAGAGATCCCTATCATTTCGTTTGATCGGCATCACTATTTTTCTCATAAATGAGAATTGAGATTTTTTGCGATTTTCGGTGTATGTTAGCCCACATATTTCTTGGAAATTTGATCGACCGTCTCCGTTTGGCCCCAAATTTTTGCTGTGGGTAGCCTACAAGGCCTGGTGACGGGCTCCTATCACTTTATTTGATCAACATCACTATTTTTCTCATAAAATGAGAATTTACGATTTTCAAGCGATTTTCGGTAAGCCAGAGCCTAATGGATTTCCCGAGATTTGATCGACCGCCCCCCGTTTGGCCCTAAATTTTGTTGTACGCAGCCTAAGGCTGGTGACGAGCACTCTATCATTTTATTTGATCGACATCACTATTTTTCGCATAAATGAGAATTTACGATTTTCGCGATTTTCAGTGTATTAGTCCACAAATATCTGAGATTGATCCGCCGTCTCCGTTTGGCCTAAAATTTTTGCTGCAGCGCCTGCAAGGTCTGTTAACGGGCGCCCTATCATTTCATTTGATCGGCATCAATATTTTTCACATAAATGAAAATTTACGATTTTTGCGATTTTTTGTATTAGCCCACGAATTTCTGGAGATTTGATCGACCGCCTCCGCTTGGCCCCAAAATTTTGCTGTGGGCAGCCTACAAGGCCTGCAGGACGGGCGCCTATCACTTTATTTGATTGGTATAACTATTTTTCTCATAAATGAGAATTTACGATTTTCATGATTTCCTGGCGTATGCTAGCCCACGGATTTCCTCGAGATTTGATTGGCCGCCCCGTTTGGCCCTAAATTTTTGTTGTATGTAGCCTAGGAGGCCCGGGTGACAAAAAGCTCCCTATCATTTCGTTTGATCGGCATCACTATTTTTCGCATACATGAGAATTACGATTTTCACGATTTTCGGGGTATGTTAGCCCAAAGATTTCTGAAGATTTGATCGACTGTCCCTGTTTGGCCCCAAATATTTACTGTGCACAGCTTATGGGCTCGTGACGGGAACCCTATCATTACGTTTGATCGGCATAACTATTTTTTAAATAATGAGAATTTACGATTTTTGCGATTTTCGGTGTATGTTAGCCCATGGATTTAGAGGGATTTGATCGACCGTCTCCGTTTGGCCCCAAATTTTTGCTGTGGGCAGCCTACAAGGCCCAAAGATTAAAGCTCCCTATAACTTTTTGATCAAGATAACTATTTTTCTCTGAGCAAATGAGAATTTATGAGTTTCGCGATTTTCGGTGTCTGAGCCAACGGATTCTTTCGATATTTGATTGAACGCCTTCGTTTGGCCCCAAATTTTTCCGTGGGAAACCTAAGGCAAGGCCTGGTAATGGGTTCCCTATCACTTTATTTAATTGGCAAATCTGTTTTTCTCGTAAATAAGAATTTACGATTTTCGCGATTTTCGGTGTATGTTAGCCTAATGACTTCGAGACGGTTTGACTGCTCCCGTTTGATCCAAATTTTTTCTGTGCACATCCTACAAGCTCTGTGATGAGCGTTCTATCATTTCGATTGATCGGCATCACTATTTTTCGCATAAATGAGAATTTATGATTTTCGCGATTTAGCCCACGGATTTCTCAGACGGTTGAATGTCTCCGTTTGACCTAAATTTTGAAGGCTGCGCGCAGCCTACAATGCCTGTAAGCCGAGTGCCCTATCATTTCTATTTGATCGGCATAACCATTTTTCGCATAAAATGAGAATTCTTACGACGGCAATTTTTTTGGAAAGTGTGTTAGTTTTATTCACAAAATAAGAACTGCCGAGATGCAAGTCTTTTGATTAGAGCTGAGATAATGTTGTTAAAACTGTAATATAAATGATTGGAAATGTAAGAGTTCATTAGTGGCAATATTATCTTAATGATCATATCTTTGGGCTGGATTATCCGTTTTATATGATTTTTTTCATTTGGTGTATTTTTTCAGATCTATCTGGACAACTGCCGTAAGGGAGGTTTGCAGAGCCAATTTTCAAAATATGCCTCTATCACAGTCATTCAACATATTTCCCAATATGGTTGACAATTTTAATTTAACAACTTTGGACCTAATGACCCACCACAACCGACACCACCATGGCAAGCGACCATGGAAGACTACCACCACCAGTCTCTAGCATTGTCTTTATCGCATAAGGATAAGCATAGGTGTTTCTTAAATTTTTTTTGCTGCTGGGCATTGATCGATGGGCGCTGGGTCTCGGGCATAGGTCAGCATGTGTCATCCGATGTCGGTCGGTCTGTCGACACTAGCATAGTGCGCCTATGTTAAGCACTTTCAAACATTTCAGTTCGTGTTAGCCTACGAATTTATGGAGATTTGAATGACCATCTCTGTTCAGCTCAAAATTTTATGGAAAAAAAGTCAAACCTGGCATGGAAAGTTCATCATCATGTCAACAGCCCCTATTTTACACTTTGTAAGGTCCACTGTTTCACAGAGGTTTATTTACGCTCTTGTGCCAATTCCCAAATTTTTATTGTGCAAATTTGGTAAAATGGGCGCCACACTCAGGAGCTCGAGAAGCTTCCAAAGCTTGATCGTACATCATTTTCTTGCAGCAGCTAGATTGTTATTTTAAAAGTTATCAGATTTCTCAGATCATTGAATCGCCTTCCGTTTGGGCCTACTCGATAAAAAGCCTACACGACATGGTGATAAGTGCTCTATCATTTCGTTTGATCGGCATCACTATTTTTCGCATACATAGAATTTACAATTTTTTTGTGATTTTTGTGTAGCAGCACTGCCGACTTGAAGATTTGATCGACTGCCTGCTTGGTCTCAAATTCTTGCTGTGCAGCCTACAAGTCCTGGTGACGGGTGCCCTATCACTTTATTTGATCGGCATAACTATTTTTCGAATAAGTGAGAATTTATAATTTTCGCGATTTTCGGTGTATGTAAGCCCACAGATTTCTCGAGATTTGATCGACCGCTTCCACAGTCCCCAAATTTTGGCTGTGTGCAACCTCCAAGGCCTAGTGACGAGCTCCCTATAATTTCATTTGATCAGCATCACTTTTTCTCATATAAATGAGAATTTACGATTTTCGCGATTTTCGGTGTATGTTAGACAATGGATTTCTGGAGATTTCTTCGACCGTCTCCGTCCGGTCTCAAATTTTAGCTGTGTGCAGACTTTTTTGGGGCCTGTGACGGGCTCCCAATCATTTTGTTTGATCGGCATCACTATTTCCTCGCATAAAATGAGAATTTATGATTTTTCTGATTTTCGGTGTATGTTAACCCACGAATTTCTGGAGATTTGATCGACCGTCTCCGTTTGGCCCCAAATTTTGGCCGTGTGCAGCCTACAAGGCCTGGTGAAGAATGCCCTATCATTTCGTTTGATCGGCATCACTATTTTTCGCTTACATGAGAATTTTTTTATGATTTTTGCGATCTTGAGAGGTATGTTAGCCCACAGATTTGGAGATTTGACGACCGTCTCCGTTTGGCCTCAAATTTTTCTGTGTGCAGCCTACAAGGCCTGGTGACGGGCTCCTATCACTTTATTTGATCGGCATAACTATTTTTCGAATAAATGATAATTTAAAATTTTTGCTATTTTCGGTGTATCTAGCCTCGGATTTCTCGAGATTTGATTGACCGTTCCGTTTGGCTTCCAAATTTTTGCTGCGCGCATCCAACAAGGCCTGGTGACGAGCGCCTCTATCACTTCGCTTTGAGCGCATCACTATTTACGATACATGAGAATTTACGATTTTTCCGATTTTCGTGTATGGGTGTTAGCCTCGGATTTCTGGAGATTAGATCGATCGTCTCCGTTTGGCTCCCAAATATTTGTTGTGCGCAGCCTACAAAGCTCTGTGACATGCCTCTTTCACTTTATTTGATCGGCATAACTATTTTTTGAATAAATGAGAATTTACGATTTTCGTGATTTTCGTGTATGTTAGCCCATGGATTTCTCGAGATTTGATCGACCGCCTCCATTTGGCCCCAAATTTTTGTTGTGCGCAGCCTATAAGGCCTGGTGATGAGCGCCCTATCATTTTGTTTGATCAACATCACTATTTTTCCCATAAAATGAGAATTCTACGCATTTTCGTGATTTTCGGTATATGTTAGCTCTCAGATTTCTCGAGATTTGATTGACCGCCTCCGTCTGGCCCTAAATTTTGGCTATGCGCAGCCTGGTGATGGGCGCCCTATCATTTCGCTCTGATCGACATCACTATTTTTTGCATAAATGAGAATTCTACGATTTTCGCGATTTTCGGTTTGTTATCCACGGATTTCTGGAGATTTGATTGACCGTTTCTGTTTGGCCTCAAATTTTTGTTGTGGCAGCCTACAAGTCCTGATGACGGGCGCTATCACTTTATTTGGATCGGCATAACTATTTTTTGAATAAATGAGAATTTACGATTTTCGCGATTTTCTGTGTATATTAGCTATTTTCTCGAGATTTGATTGGTCATCTCCGTTTGGCCCCAAATTTGGCTGTGCACAGCCTACAAGGCCTGGTGACGAGCTCCCTATCATTTCGTTTGATCGCATCACTATTTTTCGCATAAATGAGGATTTCATGATTTTCGCGATTTTCGATGTATGTTAGCCCACGAATTTTTGAGATTGATCGATCATGTCTCCGTTTGGCCCCAATTTTAGTTGTGTAGCCTACAAGGCCTGGTGACGGCGCCCTATCACTTTATTTTGTCGGCATAACTTTTTTTCGCATAATGAAAATTTACGAGTTTTGCGATTTTCGGTATGTTAGCCCACTGGTTTCTCGAGACGGATTAACCGCCTCCGTTCGGCCCCATATTTTGGCTGTGCACAGCCTGCGAGGCCTGGTGACGAGCGCCCTATCATATTGTTTGATCGGTTTCACTATTTTTCGCATAAATGAGAATTTATAATTTTCGCGATTGTAAGGCCTGCTTGGATTTCTCGAGATTTGATAGACCGCCTCTGTTCGGCCCCAAATGTTGGCTGTGCGCAGCCTGCAGGGTCTTGTGACAGGCGCCCACAGATTTCTGAGATTTGATCGAACGTCTCTGCTTGGCTCCCAAATTTTGGCCAAAGCGATCCATAAGACCTGGTGACGAGCTCCCTATCATTTCGTTTGATCGGCATCACTATTTTTCGTATAAATGAGAATTTATGATTTTTGCGATTTTCGGTGTAAGTTTGCCTACAGATTTCTCGAGATTTGATAGATCGTCTCCGTTTGGCCCCAAATTTTGCTCTGTGCATCCTAAGGCCCAGACGAGCTCCCCTATGATTGCTTGATCGACATCACTATTTTTCGCTTAAATGAGAATTTACATTTTCATGATTTTCGGTGTTTGTTAGCCCACAAAACAGAGATTTGATTGACTGTCTCCGTTTGGCTCCCAAATTTTGCAGTAAGGCCTACAAGGCCGAGGATACATCATCATTTTGATTGATCGCATCACTATTTTCTCATAAATGAGAATTTATGATTTTCGATTTTCGGTGTATGTTAGCCCACGAATTTCTCAAGATTTGCTGACTGTCTCCGTTTGACTTCAAAATTTAAGCGCGCAGACTAGCGCGCCTGGTGACGAGCGCCCTATCATTTACTCTGATCGACATAACCATTTTTCGCATAAATGAGGAATTTACGATTTTCGCAATTTTCGGTGTGTGTTAACTTTATTCACAAAATAAGAACTGCTGAGATGCAAGTCTTTTGATTTTCGAGCTTACATAATGTTGTTAAAACAGTAATATAATCGACGGAAAAAGAGATCACTAGTGGCACATTATCTTAATGATCATAACTTTGGGCTGGATTATTCGTTTTACATGATTTTTTTTCATTTTGTGTATTTTTTCGAAATCTATCTGGACAAATTGCCGTAAGGCGGTTTGGCGGAGCCAATTTTTCAAAATATGCCTCTATCGCAGCTATTCAACATATTTTTCAATATGGTTGACAATTTTAATTTAACAACTTGGTCCTAACGACCCACCACAACCGACAACACCATGGTGCATGCGACCATGGTAGGCCAGCTCTACCACCACCAATCTCTAGCATTGTCTTTATAGCATAAGGATAAGCATAGTTGTTTCCTTTTTAAATTTTCGCTCGCTGGGCATTGATCGATGGGCGCTGGGTTCTGCATAGGTCAATATGTGCTGGCCTGATGTTTGGCCGGCCTGTCGACATTGGGCATACTGCGCCTAAAGGTTAACTTTCAAACATTTCAGTGCGTGTTAGCCCACGAATTTCTTGAGATTTGACTGACCGTCTCCGTTCGGCCCCAAATTTTGGTCGTGCGCATCCTAAAAACCCTGGTGACGAGCGCTCCATCACTTCATAAATGATAATTTACGATTTTCACGATTTCCGGTGTAAAAGTTAGCCTACTGATTTAACGATTTGATTGACTGTCTCATGTTCGGCCTCAAATTTTAGCTGTGCCCAGCCTAAAAGTCCTGGCGACGAGAGCCCTATAATTTCATTTTATTGGCTTCACTATTTTTCGCATAAATGAGAATTTACGATTTTCGGTGTATGTTAGCCCACAGATTTCACGAGATTTGATTGACTGCCTCCGTTCGGCCCTAAATTTTGCCAGCAACGGGGCCTTCAGGATGGCGTCTCATCATTAGATGACTGGTATCACTATTTGTAAATGAGAATTTACGATTTTCGCGATTTTCGTGTAGTTAGTCACGGATTTCTCGAGATTTGGATCGATCGCCTCTACCGGCCCTTAAATTTTGGCCGTACAGCCTGCGGGGCCTGGTGATGGGAGCTCTGTCATTTCATTTGATCGGCATCACTATTTCTCGTATAAATGAGAATTTACGATTTCCGGTGTATGTTAGCCCATAGATTTCGAGATTTGATTGACCGCCTCCGTTCGGCCCCAAATTCTTGGCTGTGTGCAGCCTGCGGGGCTCCGGGTGACGGGCGCCCTATCATTTTAATTGATCGGCATCACTATTTTTATCATAAATGAGAATTTACGATTTTCGTGATTTTCGGTGTATGTTAGCCCACAGATTTCTGAGATTTACCGATCATCCCGTTGGCCCTTAAATTTTTTTCAGCAGCCTAAAAGGCCTGGTGAAAGTGCCCTATCACTTTATTTGATCCGCATAACTATTTTTCTCATAAATAATAATTTACGATTTTTGCGATTTTTGCGTATGTTAGCCCACAGATTTTTCGAGATTTGATTGACTGCCTACGTTTGGCCCAAAATATTATCTGTGCGCAGCCTGCGGGGTTCGGTGACGAGAGCCCTATCATTTAATTTGATAGGCATCACTATTTTTCTCATAAATGAGAATTTTTGATTTTCGCGATTATCGGTGTATGTTACTCCACGGATTTCTAGAGATTTGATCGGACTGTCTCCGTTTGGCCTTAAAATTTTTGCTATGGGAAGCCTAAGAGGCCTGGGTGAGGGTGCCCAGATCACTTTTATTTAATCGACATAACTATTTTTTGAATAAATGAGAATTTACGATTTTCGCGATTTTCGGTGTATGTTAGCCCACGGATTTCTCGAGATTTGATCGACCGTCTCCGTTTGGTCCCAAATTTTGGTTGTGCGCAGCCTACAAGGCCTGGTGACGAGCGCACTATCATTTCGTTTGATCAACATCACTATTTTTCGCATTAATGAGAATTTACGATTTTCGCAATTTCGGTGTATGTTAGCCCACAGATTTCTCGAGATTTGATTGACCGCCTCCATTCGGCCCCAAATTTTGGCTGTGCTCAGCCTGTGGGGCCTGGTGACGGGCGCCCTATCATTTCATTTTATCGGCATCACTATTTTTTGCATAAATGAGAATTTACGATTTTCGCGATTTTCGGTGTATGTTAGCCCATGGATTTCTGGAGATTTGATCGACCGTCTCC
>JACEIK010018541.1:0-10600 GCA_018107945.1 Datura stramonium | reverse complement strand
AGACGGTCGTTATTCATTCATCATAGGGAACAGTCTCTACCTATGACTAAAAAAATCCTATTCGGTTCAAAGGGATTATTCTCGGGAAAAGCACCGAAAACAAAAGCCGAGAAACCCAAGAAAAATGTAAAAAAAGATGAAAATTAATTACAAGCAACAACACAACATAGGAACAAAAACAAATAAGCTTACTAGCTATCACAGCACAGGAACAGAAATAGATAAGCTTACTAGCTATTACAGACCGAGTACCAAATCTCGTTCCTAACCACAAATTACATGCCATAGAGTATAGTTGTTACCAGTTTATACATGCCACAGTCAGACAAGCACATAAGTAGACAAACACAAAATAACCACCCCACACTTAAAATGAGCACTGTCCTCAGTGCTTGCAACAGATCAATGTAAAAATAGAGTTAGGGTGGCAAATATTTCCTGATCAAACATCTTGTGTAAAGGCCTCCTCACCGAGGTCAGAGTCATTTGACTCAATGTCTGAATCCTCTCGGCGCCTCTCCTCATCGGTGGGTACATCATCGTCCACCGGCTCTACAAATGCTAGGCCAATCCTGCACATGGCTCTGACATGTTCATTCATTGGGTAGTCCCTGTCCACTTGCCACAACTCGTCTTCTGTTGCGGGCCGTCCACCAATACGCAGCTACAGCATTTGCAATCCAAACATCCTGGCTGCATAGCTATCATCTCAAGCGCGCCACTCGGCTAATGTGAGAACTGGCCTGTAGGTGGTGTCTGGCGCCTTAGTCTTGGTCACGTCTACAGGGCGCCATTCCAACCATGGTCTATAGTCTAGACCCTCCTCTTCAATATCCTAGCTCCTGAGATAGGTGGTGAGTTAGCCACCAAAACCATACTTGTGCCCCTGGTGCAGCCTCGCCTATTTCATGACGGATTTGATCACAACCCCAACATTGATCTCCACATCTCGCATTAATGCGTATACCAAGCAGACCCTTCCCTGGTGACATTAGTTATATGAACCCCTGGAATGAGGCAGGTGCAGACAATCTTCAGCTAAATTCGGGCCTCTCTATTCATCTGGGAATAGGGCAGTGTCTGATGGTACCCTTTTTCCTTGTGGTGAATCCATCTGGCTGTTGATCGCTGCCTGCATAATGTGTGTCGGATGTCAGCATAAGGTGGGATGATGTTAAGCTGGCGGAGTGGGTGTGGATCTGTGTCAGGTGTCCCTAGGATTGCATTCAAGTGATGTGCCTCAAATGGAATGACCTGACCCCGAATCTTAACTGTGTGGCTGCAGAGAGTGGGGTTTCAATTCACATAGAATTTCCGAACCATGTGTAAATTACATTCCTTGGGTTCATTGAAAATGAAGTCCATTCCCAATGTGTGTATCCTTTGCAGTATCCGAGGGAACTCCTATGCCAAACTCTCCCGGTCAATTTGCTCCTTCGGGAAGTAGTTTGATTCCTCATGCTTTGCATACCATTTTTTACTTTCATCCACCACCCATCTGGTACCGAACTGCCTTTTTTGTCCCCTGGGAACTGGTGGGGCTGCTGGCACAGCTACAGCCAGTCTTAGCCTTTTTGGGCCTGTGCCAGAGGACGAGACACCTTTTCCTTTATCCTGTCTGGAAGACATTGTTCTTGTTCAACCCAAATCACCGAGATCAAATTAGTCAGTATTTAATATGGCTAGCCAACACTAAGCCAGGGCTTTGGTTTATAGCACCAAAATTACCCCACACTTAGTTGCTAGCGTAGGTTCACTAGTCATAGTTATTCGGGTACTCAGACTTCCCCTTCTATACACATCAATGACTAGTTTCTCCCACAATTCAGCATAATTATCACTTTGACAATATTAAGCAAACACGACATTATGCAGAATTTTTACCGAAGGCACTTTGCATTGAGATATCAAACTTGACAATTATCTTGTACTACTCAGACTTCGTACACTCAAGTAACTCATACCCATGACACTCGCATTTACAAGGAGGTAATGTGGCTTCACTCAGACTTCAAGCGATTAATGCTTTGCAATTAGGAGCAGTTACAATCTATGAATGCCCATATTCACAATTAACATCATTTTTGCACAATGGCTTAGGCATAGTGTAGTATGCCGATTTAGCCTGTCCTAAACCACCTGTAATGCATAGTTTCATTGTCTCCACCTCACAATGCTCCCCTAATTTAAAATGCATAACTAAGCACAGCAAATATCCCCTCCCTGACCTCTCATTATTACTACATACTTTTAACCTGTTGCACTCATAATACAAAATCTATGATACGAGTATATACATAGCACGACAATGAATGTTGAGCAATTCGGCAACCCCATTTAGGCACTTCAACACAAAGAACATATATTCAACACGATATGCTTTTAGCTCTTGCAATTCAATTCTTAATAATATCTAGTCAAGTTAGAAGTTAGGACACCGTACTTTCACAATGCACATTTTTGCACACAAATTGTAGTCAATCAGTGTTCTATCAACTATAAAAAGGAAATCCCAACTACATATAAGGCAGTATTCTAACCCAGACATGATTCTAGTCTATCTTCATCAAACCCACATGTTTATGCCCAATTTTGTATGAGAGAAGAGAGAAAAAGAACGCACATACCTGTTAACCTTGACCTTACGAAGGGAGGATGTGAACTTGACAACCTAGGGCCGTGACACGTTCAAGGAGAAGTGAAGCAGGGAGAGGGGGAAGGGATTTACGGGGTTTGTGTCATAGAGAGGAGTTAAAATGGGACTGAAATGTTGATTTTGGGGTAAAAAAGAAAGGGTTTCAGACGGTTCGACCCGGTATTTTAAGTGTGACCCATCGCGAAATACACATCCATGTGGTACGGAGGAGCAACTCCATGCCACGGAGCCAACACGCACCCTTACTAGTTTCTGGTGCCAGAATTTTAACACCTCTCCGTGGCACGGATCTGAACGTGGAGATTAAGCGCCATGACACGGACCCAACGTGTAGGCTCACTATTTGAGCCTAATTTTCCCTATCACTTACCTTTGCACATCCGGCCTTAATTTTTACTCCTGCAATGTGTTTATCCCTTAAATCGTGTTTTAGCTTTATAGCATCCTGCAAATCATCCAAAAACACCAATAAGTTAGACAATTGTGGGTTGCCTCCCACCCAGCGCCATAGTTTCTATCATGGCACGACTTTTTTTTTGAAAATAAATTCTAACTATTACATTACATTCACGGGTTGCCTCCTGTACAACGCCTGATTTACCGTCGCGGCATGACCCAACTCACATTCAGTCATCAGATAAGGTGATAAACGTCTTCTCTCAATTAATTCCCTCACCCCAGTAATGCTTACACCTTTTACCATTAACCAAGAATGTGACACTTATATCTTCCTGCCATAATTCAACCGCCTCGTATGGGGTCATCCTAACCACCTCAAATAGTCCATACCACTTAGATCTCAACTTCCCGAGAAATAATTTCAACCGGGAGTTGAATAGTAACACCATCTGTCCAGGATCGAAGATTCGAGGCACTATATGCTTGTCATGCCACCTCTTGGTCTTCTCTTTGTATAGCCTAGTACTTTCATAAGCATGCCACCGAAACTCTTCCAGCTCGTGCAATTGCAACAATCGCCTTTTTCCACCTAACTCTAAATCCATGTTCAACTTCCTCACAGCCCAATATGCCTGATGTTCAAGCTCTACAGGCAAGTGATAGGCCTTCCCATAAACCAATCGATAAGGTGAAGTCCCAATCGGCGTCTTGTAAGCAGTCCTATACGCCTACAAAACATCATCTAATTTGCTTGCCTAATCCTTTCGTTGAGCATTCACAGTTTTCTGTAGAATCTGCTTGACTTCCCTGTTCGATACTTCTACCTTCCTGCTAGTTTGAGGGTGATATGTTGTAGCCACCTTGTGCTGAACTCCATATTTAGCCAATAAATTCCGGAACCAGGTGTTGACAAAGTGCGAACCTCCGTCGCTAATAATAGCTCGTGGGGTTCCAAACCTGGTAAAAATCTACTTCTTCACAAACTTGGCCACTACCTTGGCATCATTAGTGGGAAAAGCTGCGACCTCAACCCATTTGGAAACATAATCCACCGCTACCAAAATATTTTGATTACCAAATGACGGTGGAAAGAGCCCCATGAAATCTACCCCCACACATCGAACACCTCGACTTCCAAGATATTGTGCAACGACATCTCATGTTTTCTGTTGATTGTCCCCGTTCTCTGTCATTGATCACAAGACTTGGCATATGCTGCTGCATCCTTGAATAAAGTTGTCCAAAAGAAACTGGACTGGAGCACTTTATGAGCAATGCGCTCTCCTCTATGATGACCGCCATACGACAAGGAATGACAGCTTCTCAACACCTCTGCTACCTGACTCTCTGGAATGCACCGTCTCATCACTTGATCTGGCCCTTACTTGAACAGATATGGTTCATACCACATATAGAACCGGGACTCATGCTTCAACTTCTTTCTTTGTTGAGCGATTGCCTCTAATAGGTACACTCCATTTACTATCAGGTTCACTATGTCCGCATACCAAGGAAGTTCGGCCATACTCAGTGCCAAGAGTTGCTCATCAAGGAACTCTTCTCTGATGCGCTTAACATCACTCACATGTGACCTGTCCTCTAGTCGTGATAGATGATCTGCTACCTGATTTCCGCTGCCCTTCCTGTCGCGGATTCCAAGTCAAACTCCTGCAGCAATAATACCCACCTAATCAACTGGGCTTGGAATCCTTTTTGTTGAATAGGTAACGGATGGCCGCATGATCCGTGTATACCACCACTTTTTTTCCAACTAGATAAGACCTGAATTTATCAAATGCAAAAATAAGCGCCAGCATCTCCTTCTCTGTGACAGTATAGTTCTCCTGAGCAGCATCCAGTGTTTTGCTTACATAGTATATGGAGTGAAAAATCTTTCCTCTCATTTGCCCCAATACTGCACCCACATCCACATCACAGGGGTCACACATCCGCTCAAACGGGCGTTCCCAATCAGGAGCAATGAGAATGGGAGCTTCCACCAACTTCTTCTTCAGCTCCTCAAAAGCTTTAACACATTCTACCCCAAACTCGAACTTCACATCTTTTTCCAGTAGTCGGCACATCGGTCTGGAGATCTTTGATAAATCCTGAATGAACTGTCTATAAAACCAAGCATGGCCTAAGAAACTGCAGACACCCTTTACAGACACCGGTGGTGGAAGCTTCTCAATCACTTCTACCTTGGCACAATCAACCTCCAAGCCCCTTTGTGACACTTTGTGGCCAAGGAAAATGCTTTCCTTTACTAGAAAGTGTCACTTCTCCCAATTCAGTACCAGGTTTGTATCTTCACACCTAACCAAAACCTTGTCCATATTCTGCAAACATACAGCATATGAGTTACCAAAAATAGAGAAATCATCCATAAATACCTCAACATAGTCTTCCACCATGTCATGAAATATAACCATCACGCATCGTTGGAAGGTGGCTGGTGCATTGCATAACCCAAAAGGCATAAGATTGAAGGTGTATGTCCTATAGGGACAGGTAAATGTGGTATTCTCCTTATCCTCTGGGGCTATAGCTATTTGGTTATAGCCAGAATAGCCATCCAGAAAGGAATAATACTCCTGGCCTGCAAGTCTGTCCAACATTTGATTGATAAATGGAATGGGATAGTGATCTTTCCTGGTGGCCTCATTTAATTTCCTGTAATCCATGCAAATCCTCCAACCTGTGACCGTGCGAGTGGGAATCAACTCATTCTTATCATTAGTGACAACTGTCATGCCCCCTTTCTTTTGGACACACTGAATCGGGTTGATCCACTCACTGTCAGAGATAGTATATACCACTCATGTATCTAGCCACCTAATCACCTCCTTCCTCACTACATCTTTCATCACTGGGTTCAACCTCCTTTGATGTTGTATAATTGGCTTGGATCCTTCCTCCATTAATATCTTATGCATGCAGAAAACTGGACTGATTCCACAGATGTATGACATTTGCCATCCTATGGATCTCTTTATCCTTTTCAGAACCACTAATGCTTCTTGAACTTGTGCATCTGTTAGTCCTGATGAAATAATGACCGGCAATGTGTCAGCTTCTCCCAAAAATACATATTGAAGGTGTGGAGGCAATGCTTTCAGCTCCAGTTTAGGGGCCTCCTCGATTGATGGCTTGGGTGGAGGCTCTAAGGACCTCTGTAGGGATTCGAACTCCTACTTTTGGAAGAACATTTTGGCCTCATCCAAAGCTTGCACCATTTCATAAGTTGCAACATCCCCGAACTGATCATGTCCCACCAACACTCTTTCGAAGTGATCATTCGGGCTAATAAGCTGAAGTGTGGACTCTTGGTCAATAACAGTAATGGTTGAAAACTCTTCATAAATAGTAGGTAGCTTTAGGGCTTTGTAAACATCAAATACTTCCACCTTGTCATGAGCTCTCATTGTTAGTTGTCCCGCAGCTAAGAGCTCGTACGATTTCCAAAAAAGGACGTCCCAAAATAAATGGGATTTTCAAGTCTGGATTAAAGTCAAGGATTATGAAATCTACCAAAAAAATAAGGGAGCCCACTTGCACTAGCACATCTTTCACAATTCCATCTGGCCTCGCCAATGAGCGATCAACTAGCTGAAAAATCACAATGGTGGGTCTTGGACTATCCAAACCCAACTTCTTGAATACAGAGGTGGGCATCAAATTAATGCGCACTCCTAGATCACATAAACCACGGGCTCTAATGGACTGCCCAATAGTGATCTGGATTGTAAAACTTTTCGGATCTTTGAGCTTTGTAGGTAATCTATTCTGTATTCGAGAAGTGCACTCCTTAGTAAGTGCAACTGTGGCATATTCTGTCAGTCTGTTCTTATTTTCCACAATATCCTTTATGTACTTAGCATACTTAGGAATACCTTGCAAAACATCCACCAAAGGAATATTAATGTGTACCTATTTCAATACTTCCATAAATTTCTGAAAGCATGTTTCTTCCTTATGGTTCCTCAATCTCTGAGGGAATGGGGGTGGGGGTGGTGACTTCTCAGTTTCTGTCGACTTTCCACTCCCCACTTATCATTATCTTCAGCCTCCTATATTGTTTCAGCTTTGTGTGCTGGCTTTTCTGGCACCAATTCCTTCAGTTGTTTTTCACTCCTAGTGGTGACAACATTTACCTACTTAGGGTTAGTGTCTGTTTCACTTGGCAACCCAACCCGGTGTCGAGTATTCTATACTCCAACTAGCTGTCCTAGCTGAATCTCTAAAACCTTTGTGGCCAACTGTTGATTTTTCATGTCAGCTGTCAATTTCACCTGATCAACTACCATCTGAGCTTGGTTGGCTATAATGGTCTTCAACATATCCTCAATATTGTTGGATGGAGCAGGCGCATTATTCCCTCTGAATTGGGCTGGAAATTCTGATGTGCCCCCTAGTTTATGTGTAGACCCTGATTCGAGCTTTGCCCTTGGTGACTATTACTACCCCATGAACAATTTGGATGGTTCCTCTAATTGGGGTTGTAATTATTTTCATACTGCAGATTATTTCTCCTCTACGCATTCCCGACAAAGTAAACTGAGTCTGGGTTAGCACCACATGTATCAGCTGAGTGCTCACTGCTTCCAAAAACTTCACACCACACTTGTTGGACTGCATTGACCGGAGCTTGTGGCTGCCCAAAGCTTATGTTACTGAAATGAGTGTTAATTTGATTCTATAATGCAGCTATCTGTGCAGCAATAGCTGTGAGTCTGTCTACCTCCAAGACACCTGTCGCTTTCTTCACCACACCTCTGGTTGTGTCAGCATTCTATTCTGGGTTGCTTGCGAAATCTGGTTCAGTAGTGTATACAACTCCTCATACGTCTTTTCCAAAGCTTGCCTACCAGCTGCAGAGTCTAACAAGATTTTGGTGTGAGGCTCCAAGACTTCTATAAAAGTATGCACTAACACATCATGTGACTGGTGATGGTGAAGAAAATCTCTCAGCATAGACTTGAACTTCTCCCAAGCTTGGTACAGGTTCTCACCATCTCTCTGTTTGAAACTTAGAATTTGACTTCTAATCCTTGTTATCTTCCCCGAAGGAAAGAACCTGATTAAAAATTTATTTTCCAGATCATCCCATGTGGTAATAGAGTTAGGTGGTTCAGGATTTATCCACCTCTTCGCTTCCCCCAGCAAGGAAAACGGGAACAATGTAAGCCTCACATAATCTGATGATACCCTTGTGGGTATATATGTGTCACTAATCTCCAGAAAATTTTGTAGGTGCTACTACGGGTCTTCATGGGGGGAAACCTGTGAATTGTCCGCTAGTATGCAAAAGCTGCACTATGTTCTGTTTCAGCTCAAATCTACCTCCTGGCTCCGGCCTGCGGATGCTAGAGGTAACATTGTTCGCGTGTGGGATTGCCACCTCGCGTACCAGTCTTGCTGCCATTACTTCAGGCAATAACTCTGCCTGCCTATCTAGTGGATGTTATTGTTGTTCCAGAATTTTCCTCTGTAGCAACTGCAAATTCCTTTCTAGAACTTCTCTCCTTTGCAAATGAAATTGTCTTTCTGGCTCCAAAAATGGTTCCACCAATTCTTTATTCCTTGCCAGCGTTTAGAAATTGCCCTGTACCTGCAAGTGTAGCAGCTAAGATCAAGTTGTCAACACTTGCACAAAACTTGCAAAACTAAAATTCAAAAATTTCACTAATTTTGCCAGTCCCCAGCAACGGCGCCAAAAACTTATTATCGCCCAAACACACGCAAGTGCACATGGTCGTACAAGTAATATAGTGGCTATTTCAAGCCGGATATCGAACCCACAGGGACTATAGCTTAGTGATTTTCTTTTCTTATTTTAGTGTTCACAAATATTCTACGCAAGTGTGTAAGTAACACAATGAATTAAGAGTTTGATAACTAATAATATAGAAAGTAATACTGAATGAAGCTAAAAGCGTTGATTAAAACAATAGCAAGAACAGTCTAAGGTTAAGACATGAAATGCAATCATGTATAACTTGTATTATTCTTCAGCTACCTTCTCTTTCAGGTTGATGGTTGGGAAAAATTAGAGTCTGACTATAGTCTTTCGAACCTCTAGCTAATTGCCCAATTATGAACCTTGCAACTACACATTTTTGTGATGCAATAACTCATTCTAGGTCTAATAAAAATTTATTCCCTCTGTTAACCGAATATGGCGTTACAGGTATATTTCTATCTTGCACGCGAATCTTACCTTCAATTTACACTAAAGATAAGAACATATTCCCCTATTCCTCGTTCTACCCTAATAATTCTCCTTTCAGAGTCAAATTAGGATTATAAATTTATCTTAATGCTGGCCAAACATTAAAACACCAAAAATCAAGAATAGAAGAACAACCATTCATGAGAGAAGAAAATTCAGCTGAAAATAATATGAAATTATACGATCATGCAATTAACCTTAACCTCAGAATGAGGTAATTTAGCCACTCATTTATTGATTAAACATCTCTAAATAAGTTTTTATCATGAGAACAATTAAAATTTAGAAGAAAAGAGGAGAGAAAGAACCCTAGAATTTTCTTCAGCTCAACTGTTGTTTCCCTCATTCTTGCCAATTTTTCAGATAATGAAAAATAAAAATATAAGTGTTCTATTTATACAAGTAAAAAATCACACAGTGACAAACTAACTCCGTGGCACGGAGCTCATCGCAGAGAAATGACTCCGTGACATGGAGCTGTCGCGGAGGTGCACTAGAATTGAGGAAAAACTGGAGGCCATAGCTCCGTGTCACGGAGCTGAACGCGACATATCTCCTCCATGGCACAGACCAAACGCGGACCCTCACTGTTTCGTGCCTTCAAATTTTCACTAAACTTATTCTTCTACCCAGGCACTGTGGAACGTTGTTCAATGTGAACAATCCTTAACGTGACACAGAAGTGGCTTTCCAAATCAGTTTTTAAGCTCTCTGAAATTTCCATACGTCAAGTCCAAGTATCATCCACCACATCGCATTGAATTTATTGTATTCTTCACCTGCAAATAGTCACACCGTATTTATTAGTACGAAACATAATTAACCGAAAATATGCACGAATACATTAATATTATCTTAAACTAGGCTCCCGTATAATTGAAAATATGGAGTTTGATCGCATAAATATGCTCAAGATCAATTTTCTTTTTAATAACTCTAAGAATTTAGTTTAAAACTTTATTGTCTCCACCTTCAAACGCTGTTGCAAATGGTTGTCTATTCATTCTTTTTCTTTTAGTTCTATTTTGTTACGTTTCAAAAAAAAAAAAGATTATTGGTACCTGGTGATTTTCTTTATTGGACTCCTGTGAGTGTTTTTTGGTCCAACTAAAATTTTAATAGAAACATAAATTTGAGGAAAAACTACAAAGCAAAATGGCAAAGCTAAATATTATATAATTCGATTTAAATTTTTCACTGCACCTATTAATTAAAAAAATTATTTACTTTATAAGTTTAATTTGAACACCCTTTATTAAATTTCTGGCTACGCCACTGAGTTTTAGGCTACTGAGTATTAGTTTCGGTTACAG
>JACEIK010018537.1:0-10604 GCA_018107945.1 Datura stramonium | reverse complement strand
AGAGAATATTATAGTTTTTTTTTAAAATATAATTTTAGCTGATTTCAAGTGATACCCGTGGAGCCCAAATTTTTACAATTATTATATTAAGTGACCTAGTGGTTAATGAAGTGGGTGATAACCTGAGGTCTTTGGTTCAAACCTCAACAAGAGACAAAAAATACACTAGGTGATTTCTTCTCATCTGTCCTAATCTTGGTGGATAGAGTTACCTGGTACCTGTCACTGGTGGGAGGTGGCAGGTATCCCGTGAAATTGGTTCAGGTGTGCGCAATCTGACCCGGACACTACAGTTATTAAAAAAAAAGTGACTGCTTGCTTTCTCTATTCAGCTTCTCTGTTTCTTTTCATTGCGCTCTTCTATTTTGGCTTCAGAATCAAGCTTTTCCCTAAGGTATTTGAGAAGATTATGAATCTAATATAATTTTATATGATTAAAGAAAATCTTAGATGAAGTACGCTATTCTGGACAAACCTGTTTATAACAAGCATAATTATCACAGCCCTCTTCATGTTGATCTTTGTTGCTAAATCTTCTAAAGAAACTTTATTTTTTTTTAATCTACCTTCTCTGTTAATCCTAGATTAATAGTGATCTTGCATGGATGAAGTGGATGATGACTTAGTTTAAGGATTACGTAGGATTATCATTTTTTGTGTTATTACCTTTCTCAAATAATAATTATAATATTTTTTCTATATTATTGATAATGTATTTGAATTTATTTGTAGAATTATTAAAACTATTACTTTTGTTTATTTTCTTAGTAATAAAATTATAAAATTGAATATATATGAGATATACGCCTTGTAGATTCATGGGACTTCACCCTGTATTTTAAAGTTTACACCTTGTCTCGTACTTTACAAAATGTCTCGCCTCGAGCTCCCGCCTTTTAAAACACTGCTAGTGAACAGTATGCCTTAAACAAATCAATTCTAATATTTCTAGACAGTTGAACCTGAAAATTTTGGTTATATTTTTTACTGGGTGTTGGTCTCTTTCTTCATTTTTTTGGGAACAACTGTACTATTTAAGTGTTTCGTAGGTTATATGATTTTAAAAAAAAGTGTTATGAGTCTACAAGAATGTGAAATTAATAAGATGTTTCTTCTTTATGAAATAAAGAAACTCACAATGATGATAGATTGAATTCTTTTCGATATTCAGAATCTAAAATAGAAATTGAAATAGAATATTAGAGTGAAGACCAAATTAATCAACTGAGTAAACACAAATAAATATTTTTTTAATAATATATAATTCATGAAAAGAATATACTTTTGGACCTTTTATATTTATTCTTTTTGGATGAATAATAAAGAAAATATTCATGTTTATGTCAAATAATATATGCTATTGTCTTCATTTCATAGAAGGATGAGTATTTATTTCATGATAAAATTATCTCCACTGCCGCTATTTTCAATTTGCTTTTGTTTAAAGTGCACGCACTATTTTCCCACATGAACATCAATATGCCCGATTTTAGTATATTGTGATAGTTTTGCTTAATTTTTATCAATAAATCTAACTCATATATTTATATCATGTTTTGGAGATTGCTGTCAAGAAAATGAAAAGATCTTTTTTTTGAAAAAAGAAAAAATAGACCGACTCTACAAGAAAGTGCAATTACGTTCCAATATTTGATGGCTCCAGGAACATACTTAACAAGATATTTATTCACAATGCATTAGTAATAAAATAAATGTTCATTTTTGTATCAAATAATATATGTTATTGTCTTCATTTCTTGAAATGAGCAAGTATTTTGTTACATGATAAATTTATCTTCACCACCGCTACTTTCAATTTGCTTTTGTTTAAGGTGCATTGTTTTCCCACATGGACATTTATATGCCCAGTTTAAGTATATTGTGAAATTGAATTTCTTAAATTTTATCAATAAATCTAGCTCATATATTTATATCATATTTTAGGGATTGTGGTCAAGAAAATAAAGAAGAGGTCGTATTTTTTAAACAAAAAATACACTAACTCTACAAGAAAGTGCAGTTGCCTCAAATTACTTGATGGTCCAGGAACATACATAATAAGATGTTGATTCACAATGCATTAGTATTGGTCCCTCTCTTGTGCATTGACTTATTTTTATTTTTTCTTAAATGTAATCATTTCAAAAAAGAAATTAAATCATCCTATATTATTAGACAGTAATGGAGATTCTCAAAGAAAACAATAAGCTTTTTATCACACTTGAGTTTTCTATAAAAATGTGTTCATTTATGCTCTCTCTTTATCAGAACTTTCTTTATTTATAATTCATTGAGAGATGTAACTGTCTAACTTTTTCTTGCTTCAGTCTCATACAATTATTTTGCACTTTAAAGCATGATTAGTCGTTGCACTACTATAATCATTTTGATGGACTTGTGAAGCTATTTTCATTAATGTGATGAGTTGGTAAACATCAGCTTTTGCTTGATTTTCAAGTTATTTAGGAGGATTATATGCTCTTTCTCTTTTGTTTTTGCAGGTATTTAACTTAAAGAGAGAAATCAAGGAATTGGACAAAAGCATGGAGCTAAAGAAGAGGACCAACCTTCCGCCGGATGGGACTGGAGAAACGCTGGCCAAACGCAGGAGCCCACTGTGTTGAAGTGGAAGGTGCACTAGCGGAACGTGGACCAACACTTGCGAACTACCGGTGCCAATGTCGAACCATAGCAAGAGTCACTAGCCCCCAGTTGCGTTGGAGTGGCGTCCCGCGGTTGGGCACCGGTAAAACGCCGGTGTCTCGCAAGTGAGACCGTCGTCAGAAGGACAGAATTGTCCAGCATGAGATTTAAGGAGCATTTATAACCTACTTTTTGTACATTCTTTAAAAAAGTACTGAACATTCTATTCTAGAAGCATCAGAATAATGTATTGTATTGATTAGCTTTTAATTTTCTAGAGAGAGAAAGAATAGAGTTAGCTTTTCTTCACCTTCTCCTTATTCTTCCTCAAGGTACAAACCTCCATTGAAGACAAATCTAAGCTTGCTAATTACTCTTAATGATGAATTTATTTGTCATTATGCTTTTGTATTATTAATCTATGAGTAGCTAAATATTTGGTAGGAGTGTGTGCATGATTGGGGAGAAATTGGATTGAGTATTGCTAGATTGATCTTATAATTACTCATTTAGTATAAATATGTTATTTTCTCCAAGTTATAATTGAATTATCCATAGTTGCAAATGTGGGTTATGTTTATTTATCCTATTTTTGCTTGAAAAAAGGGGAATAGAATATAGGTGAGAAATAATAGTGGGTATTTGAGTTTTGATTACGTGGGGTTGGGCTAGAGATAGCTAGAACCCATTCTCATATACCCATTAAAGAGTTGAGGCTAAAGATAGTTCAATTCTTGCCCAAGCCATAGTGGATGAATTAATTGAGACCTTGGGGTTTGAGAAAACTCAAGAAAAAAGGCACCCAAGAGGTTGAAAAATATCGGGTGCCACTTTATCTATAGTTATTTATACTTGTGAGTAATAATTTAATTTTCTAGTTAATTTTAATCTAATCGATGCCCATAAATAACACACCCTTGGCCCTTGCTCATATTTGGCCATTCAATTTGGTTGCCTTGTTTTAATTGGTAGTTGATTTTAATTCAAATTGTGATCTCACTTTCCTCCGGCATTTATTTTTTCATTTTTAATGCAATGATGCAATTTAGTTCAATTCAATAGACAATTTTTGTGTTATCCAAAATAGCTATTCCCTATGGATTCGATCCCGGCTCTTAGTTGGATATTTATATTGCGACGATCGTTTACACTTCCTCCTTGTGAGGAGTGGATTTGAACGTCATCATAATGTTCGTGTTTTTACATAATTTAAATCTCCTTGCTAAGTGTCTCTTATGTTTGCTCTTTTTCTTCTAGATCCACTACAAGTGTTTTAACATTTTCATTTTTTTAGCTTATGATAATATGCTAAATTCTTACTTTACTTGGTTCTCTTTATGACTTCTATGTTTAGTTCCTTTGATAGTTTGCAGAGTATGTTTAACGTATGAAAGTAGCATCTATTTAGGAAAACCTTACCATATACTAAGTGCATTGATACTCATGCAATATTGATAAGAATTATATTAATCAATCATATATTTTTTTTATAAAGAAATGTTTCTAAGTAGTTCCTAGAGAATAATAGCTATGATTTGTTAATATTATTTTATTTAGCCTTTCAACCATATAGAAAGTATCCTGAGAAAGTTATTGCTTTGTATTTTAAGATTATGCTACTGATTTTTTTTTGGCAAAAAGATGGAGCTCAGCGCCCCAATATTAATAAAATGGCCTAGGTGGGCATAACCAATCTGGTCCAAAAGGCCCAGTCCAATAAGAGAGAAAAGAAAACAAAAAAACGTAAGCAACTAAATTATGATAAAATACATATGCGGACAACCTAATATGCTATCTAGAATCTTCTTCAGACAGATCAACACATCTTCTTCGTTGTATCTCTTCTCCTTCACAAAAGTCGGATGTCTTTGCACAGACATCTTCCAGCCTGTAGAGCAATCCGATTCCCATTAGCGTTATGGAGCCATTGTTGTATCCACCGCCTCTTTGTCGGAGTCTGCTGAGGTGGAATCGCTAAATATATCGGAACAAACTTCTCAGTGCAATGCCCTCCATGTCTCCAGCTTGCTCTTTCTTCTCTTCTATAGTCGTATAAAGTCATAGAAAAACACCATTTTTCTGCCTATGGAAGGGTTTAGACCACTTCAACCTGCACGGCTTGGTGTCGCTGGAGCCACCATTTGACTGCTTAGTTAAAGAACTCTTGCTTAGATCTGCTGCTCAGTTGTGTTCTCTGTTCGCTTGGGGTCGGGATCTAATGGAGCAATCCTTCCCTTAAGATAAATTACTATGTCCATTCCTTAATATACTCATTACCCTTTTTCTATATTTCGATGGGTTGAACCTCGATTGAGGCTGATACCACCATCAGTCCTTTGGACCAGGGCCAACGAGCATACTAAATGTATATTGTGATATTCTAATGACACTATGCAGATTACCCGTGGTGCTATTACGGAGCCAAAAGTTAGTACCTTCCTTCTATCCAATGTTCTAATGTGGTATCCCTGAGCTCTCGAGAGCTCTCACCAGGTGCGGATACTTACATCAATAGAAATTTCTTCAAACTATAGGATATGAGCGAAGAGTACCTTATTTTTCAACTTGTAGTCGCTTCTTATGTTAGTAATCTGCACAATCTGTTATGAACTGTTTGAGATTTATTTTCTGATATTTGGTGTGCCTATATTGTCCATGTTTAAGATTCTCTTGCCTCACTTTGGATGTCTTGAAATTGGTCTATTTGATAATCACGCACTAAAATAAAAATGAGATTAGCAAAAAAATCAACAAGAGTATTTCCTTCCCCGAGGAAATATTGTACTCTTACTGACAGTATTCTTCTCAGCCCATTAATAATATCGATCTCCATCGCTACACTCCAAGAAATCTTCCATCTTCCTTTCAATATCTGAACCATGGCCATAGAGTCGGTTTTAATAATGACCTGTTCAATCCTCTTCTCCTTACCACACTAAACCTTCCTTAATTGCCTTGGCTTCAGTAATCAAATTAATATTGTCTTGGATTTTGAAGCCTTTTGCTACAATTAGGTTTCTAAGATGATCCCTTATGCAACAAGCTGCTGAACTGGGTCCAGGGTTACCCCTAGATGCTCCATCTGTATTGCATTTCACCTAGTTGTTAGGGGGCAAATGCATCTCACAACTTCAATAGAATAAGTATCCCTGTACCCTTCCAGATCCTTAATGATGCAAGCCCAATGTTTGAATTCAATTTTCCTCTTAAATCTGAGCTTTATAATCTCTAAAATAGTGTCATTGATGTCCCAAATAATCTTTCCCCATGAATAATAATGTTTCTTATTTTCAACAAGAACTACTAAATAACAATGGGGACATTTTGAAACATCATCTTAATTTGAGAGTTGCCATCAGTATTCCACCATTTTCTTATGGTCTGCTTCAAGTTCAGCATTGGGCCTATAATACCGACTACCCTAGCATAGTGCATCCAAACTCTTGAGGCTACTTTTCCTCTTAAAAATAAATGCTTAATGGTCTCGACCTCAGGATTAGGGCAACATTTGCAGAATTGAGAAAAATTAGGATTTCAAGATGCATTATGTTAGCTATAGGGACTTTACCTTGCCAGATTCTCTAAGCTAAGAAAGAGAACTTGAAAGGTAATCCCTTCACCCATAACAGTTTCATATCCTCTTTAATATCATCTTTTTGTCTCAATAACTCAGACACACTCTTCACACTAAATTCCCTTGTACTAGTTTTTGTCCATCATGGTTTATCTCCTCGATTCACTTGTTGCACACAACACATAGTATGTCTGATATGTTCCACAACATGCTCAGACACGACATCCTGAAGAGTTTTAAAATCCCAACTCTCCTCTATTAGAAACTCCCCTACATCTCTCATAGGGTGGCAAGTAAGAGAATCAATCTGGTGCATATGTAAAAGACCAAGATTGCTCCAATTATCATACCAAATAGTCGATGTGCCTCCCCTAGGCTCCCATCATAAGTACTTTTCAATATTTTCCCTATTCTTTAACATGTATTTCCACACTTGAGAGCCCCCTTTCCATACTACAAGGGTTGGGATATGTTTCTTACAATATTTATTTCATAAGAAGTTGGCCCACATATTATTTTGTGTCTTGAATCTCCACCACAATTTAGAGTATAATGCCTATGAGACATCAAACAAAGATCTAAATCCAAGACCCTCTTCATGCTTTGGGAGACAGACCTTTGTCCACTCCGAACCATGCTTACTCCAGCCTGATTCCTTATTACTCCAAAAGAACTTTGCAAGTATTCTATGCAGTTTCTTCATGGCACACTTGGGGGGGGGGGGGCTTAAAAGCAGATAACACATAGATAGTGATGCTTTGTAGAACACTATTTAGAAGAACTTCCTTACCTCATATGAAAGCATCTTTCCTTTCCATACTTGCAGCTTGCCTTTAACCCTTTCAATTAATTATGCATAGTCTACTTTCCTTTTTCTAGCATGAGTAATGGGACACCCTAAGTACTTCATTGGGAAAGAGCCTCTAGAAATCCTTGTGCACTGTTCCATCTGAGTACATATCCCAGAACAACATTTTGATGTAAGTGATAGAAAATTTTCTCTTTATTCACCTTCTAGCTTGATTGCTTCTCATATTCCTGTATAACCGCCATGATCTTCTTCAAAGAGTATTCATTTCTTGAGGCATAGATAATGGTATCATCTACATATGCTATATGGTTAATATTAGAACTCCACTTCGGTATCCCATATCTAACATACTGAGGATCTTCAAACAACGAGTTAAGTGCTCTAGACAGTGCCTCTGCTGATAGAATGAATAGAGTTGGAGAAAGGGGATCTGCTTATTCCGCACCTCTAATAGAGTGAAAGAAGCCATACGATTGCCCATTGAGTAGCACTGAATAGTAATTATTAGTAATCAATCTCCACACTATGTCTACAAATATTGAAGCAAAACCCATCTTCCTTAATATCTCCAATAGAAAAAACCATGATACTCTATCATACATTTTTGCCATGTTCAGCTTTATGACTACATTAGCAGATTTCCCTCTTTTAGATATATCTGTCACTAATTCCTGAGCGAGGAGAACATTCTCAATAATATTTGTTCTTTTAACAAATCCAGACTGGTTGGCAGAGATCAACTTCAACAGTACTTCTTCCAGCATATCATAAATGATTTTGGATAATATCTTGTTAACAAAATTGCTCAAATGAATAGGTCTCATATCAGAGAAAGCTTGAATATTCTCCTTCTTTGGAATGAGTACCAGATTAGTGTGAGTTATAGATTTTGGAAGAGTGTTTCCCACAAAGAAATCTTGTACCATTATGATAGATCCCACTATTATCCCAACATTCTTGAAACAAATCTTCTAGATAATCCATCAGGACCACTAGCACTATCCTCGTTCAACTTGAAGATTGCATTCTTAACCTCTTCGTTGCTTGGACTGATCACTAAACTTGAATTTTCCTCTTCTCTAATGGATTTCGTAATGTGAGATAGAAGAGAAAAATTAGTAGCATCTCTTTTGTAATGACCTGGACGTCATTATGGGATGGTTAAGGGTATAGAACACAGAAATCTGGATAAGGATGAGATAGAGAGATTGTGAAATAAACTAAGTATAGCACAGTGTATTTTTGGGTAGCTATTCGTCCAAAGGACCTCTGCAGCGGTGGGATTATTGCTGCAGCGAGACCGTGGTAGCGGTCGGAGTCCTGCCATGGTGAAATGAGGGAGTAACTACTGGAATCACCGCAATGACCCTATGGCCGCTGTAGCGAGTCTGCTACAGCGGAAGTGTGACCGTTGCAGCAGATAATGGGGTCAGAAAGTGGGATTTAAGTGAGAGTTACGGGGTTTTACCCCATTACTCTAAAAAACGCAATCAGAAGGTCAAAACAACGGGAAAACCCTCCAGAGCAGTGGAACCCTTCACCAAGGTAAGATTTTCGTTTTCTATCTCTACAATGAGTAATGTTGATCCTAAATTCCCTTTAGACCTTTAATGATGGGAGTTTTTGTAGAAAAAACCCCCTAGACTGTTGAACTAGGACTGGATTGTAGGGTGATTGGGGTTGATGTTGAAATGTTTTGATCACTCCCCTAATATTATAGTTGAGAATGAGGGTTATGCGAGAATTGGGACCTAGAACTTAGTAGAACTGGGATTCACTTTCGAAAGTGCCCTGAAGGGGAGGGTCTGATCTTCTTAAACCCTTATTTCAAATAGGGAGTAATGAATTACTCTTTATTTGTTGTAGATTACGAGCACTCCGAGGCGGTGAGGAAGGGCAAGGCTCCGGTGGAGTGATTGACTCTTCGTGTCCGAATTCGAGGTAGGTTATGGTCATAGGGTTAGACCCTACGTAATGGCTTGTGTGCTTATGTAATGATTATATTTGATTTGTCTTTTGACATTCCTTGTTATTAGTATTTTTATGTTGTATATTGTGATGCCTCATGATCTGGATTGGGTGTTGTGTTGATGCAACAAGGACAGGTTATTGCGTATGCCTCGAGACAGTTGAAGGTGCATGAAAAAAACTACCCCGCGTATGATCTGGAGTTAGTAGTGGTGGTGTTTACATTGAAAATTTGGAGGCACTATTTGTATGGAGATTGATGTGAGGTGTTCACAGATCTTCGCAGCTTACAGTAGGTATTCTCCCAGAAGGATCTCAATTTGAGGCAGAGGAGATGGATGGAGCTTCTTAAAGATTACGACATCGCCATATTATATCACCCAGGGAAGGCTAATATGGTAGCAGATGCATTGAGCAGTAAGATAGTAAGCATGGGAAGCCTGCTTGCTTGGAGGCTACTCAATGGCCAATGGCCAGGGAAGTCCATACTTTGGAAAAAAGCTTAGTAAGATTGTCACTGACCGAAACTGGTGGAGTGTTAGCAAACCTGGAGGCTAAATCCTTGTTGTTGGAGGAAATCAAGACAAGATAGTTTGAAGATAAAAAACTAGGCAAAATCAGAGATAAAGTCCTCTGGGGAGAGGCCAAGGAAGCAGTGTTAGATGATGAAGGGGTCTTGAGCATAAAGGGGCAGGTGTGTGTTCCCCGAGTTGGTGAGCTAATTAAAACTCTCTTGGCAGAAGCTCACAACTCGAGGTACTCCATTCACCCCGGAGTCACAATGATGCACCGCGATCTAAAACAACATTATTTGTGGGGTAGGATGAAACGAGACATTATGGACTACGTGGCTTAGTGTTTAAATTGTCAATAGGTGAAGTATGAGCATCAAAAGCCTAGAGGAGTTCTTCAGTGAATGCCTATCCCGAGTAGAAATAGGAGAGAATAGCTATGGACTTCGTGGTTGGTCTTCCCAAGACTTTGGAAAAGTTTGATTCGATTTGGGTCATAGTGGACAGATTGACCAAGTCTGCTCATTTCTTGCCGGTCCAGGTGACTTACAACATAGAGAAACTAGCCAAGCTGTATATGAAGGAGGTTATTCGGTTACATGGGGTGCCTATTTCCATTGTATCAGACAGAGGCACCAAATTCACTTCCCATTTTTGGAGGACTTTGCAGGCCGAGTTGGGTACTGATGTGCTGTGAGTTTACAACACTTTCGATGCTCAAACTAAGAAAATAGCATGGACTTAGGTATATTTATATGGATATAAGGCACTTTTCCTTTGGTTATAGGATAAAATAGTATTGGAGCAAAAATGTGCAAAAGATAGCCTGAAAGTGTACGAAATAGGCTTAACTCAACAGTTCATAGTACGAGCCGTAGGAAGGTTCTGTGAGTCGTACTGCTGGTCGTGAGAAGTGATCTTGGGCAGAATTTCATGCCCAAGTGATACTCAAATGCTTCATTTCGTCTTGTTTATCTATCGTTATGTGTGCATTCTCATGTGATGTTTAGTTAAAATGTGAATTTATACTAACCAACATGATTAGTGTTGTTTTGCAGGTAAAATGGAATTTTGGGAAGCTAAGATACATGTTGGT
>JACEIK010018533.1:0-10612 GCA_018107945.1 Datura stramonium | reverse complement strand
GTAAGCCCAGGTGATATTTGGTAGTGAGGGGAATGGAAGGTGACCACGAGTCGTGGTCACCGGTTAAGAATCATTATGTCCCTCATAGGGACCCTTTGAGGGAAAGCTGACAGTGCACTTGACGACTGTGGTGACGACTCATCAAATCCCTCATTGGGACTGGCAGTCTGTTTTCCTCTGTGAATTTAGTAAGGGCTTATCCTTAATTCCTATGATCCTAAGGCCTAAATTATGTCATTTTAAGATTTGAATAGTGAGTTTTAAGAGGGGTAAGAACATTCTAAGCTATTCCTATTCATACATGCAAGTGTAGATGTCTAGAGAGGTGATCAAGCTCAATTCCTTCTAAGTTCTTCTAAATTCTTCCTTGGGAAATCAGAGGAGTTATAGAATCAGATTCTCTCGGGTATGTAGGGTTATGAATGGATGAATTTTTTCACACCCATTCCCAATCCTTCTCTAATTCACGAAAATCTATATGTTGATCCTATGGGGTTTTAACCCAATGCATAAATTTTCTAAGTTTCTACCATGGGTATGATCTAATCATGTTTCTATTATTGAATTATGTTTCATGGGCAAGTTTTACAATGTTTTCAATTATAATCATGTTTTTCAAGTTTTAAAATTATAATGCCCATCCATGAGGTCATGAAAGTTGAGATCTATGATGTATGTTCAAGCATGTTGAGATATTTATGAGAAAAGTATGTTTTCAATGTGACCCATGTTTATGATCATGTTTTCAAGTGAATCAAGTACTTTCAAGAATTTTTAAGTATTGGGCAAGCCCGTATGTTCAAGTATGATTTATGATTTCACGAATTAGCTTAACACATGGTTTTGGAGTCAAGACTCCTAATTATATTCAGCTTGTTGTATAGTTTGAGCCAAGGCTCCTCATATATGATATCATATTTTATATGTATATGATTATTCAGCTTTATCTCTAGACGATGGTCAGCTTCGTCGAAAAATAATGGAGAGCATAAAAATGTTTTTGGAAGTAGTGTCTAGCACCGAGTAGGCTAAGGGTCAGTCAACCCTATGCCTCAGAACTATGAGCCAACGTAGGTATGATCATATTCTTTGGGACCTCCTTCGGAGCTTTCCCCCTCCCCAAGGGGCCTTCAGCTTGATATCGAAATCATGGTAGCATCTCTAGCCTGACAAGGATTTTGACGGCTCTGCCTACTTGAGTGTGATAGTCGGGACCACATAATCTCTATCGTGGTAATGTCGGTTATATGAAAAGTCTCTCATTGTTCCTCATGATTTCAGTTATGCATGTTTATCATTCATGATATATTTATATATATGTTCTAAAGTAGGTTTTACCCAATGTTCAGTTTTACTTACGATTATCAGATTTCAACTTTGGGTCATTTGATTTAGTTATGATGTTCAGTTATGTTCGAATCATGATTTCAGAAAATAGTATGCAAGCCCTACTCTCAAATCCTTATATTGATTATGTTTTATATTATGCATGTTTTAATGATTTTACTTACTTAATCGTTTTTACTTACCTTGCATACTCGGTACATTTCACATACTAACCGCATACTCTATATTGTATCATTTTATGATATAGGATCCGATATTCAGACTCAGCCCCATCACTAGCCAGTTTCCGGAGTTTGCATCCATCTTCAGTTGTGTGTCCTCATCTCTTGAGGACCATTCCTTATCAGTTATGTTTTAATTTTCAGTTTCAAACTTAGAGAGTTAGTTGGGGTCTTGTCCCATCAACTCATCATAATTAGAGGCTTTTCAGACATAGTGTGTAATCACCTTCAGATTCATTTATGTATTCTAATGTTATGTTGTGTTCAGACTTTTTCTATGATTATTATGTTGATCTTCCACTTTTATTAATTGATTTAGAAGTTATGTTCATGCAATGGGTCAACTTGGAACCTCTCGGAGTTTATTGTCTCATATCTAGATCCGGGCCAATGTTCGGGTTGTGACAATTCAGAGTTCAAATCAAACCAACTTTAGACCAAGCAACTAATTCACTCGAATTTACTTTGAACAAAATTTTGAAATAACCCCTCACCCCACACTTAATTTATGTTATGTCCCCAAAGCATCATTTAAAAGCAAGACAAGGTGAGAGATACTTCCTGAGGCCTCTAGGCCTAGCTAGCAGCATGTATTGTCCATTTTTTGGGGATCCTCAAACCCACACTTGTGTTTTTCTATACTCCTTAGCTTCCTCTTCTAAGGATACTCAAACTTCCCCTCAATATGTGCTTAAGTCGCACCAACAAAAACAACAATAAAAAGTGAAGATAAAAAAAATACAAATGAGAAAAAGAAATTGCACTTGTGGTACTCTTGGGTTGCCTCCCAAGTAGCACCTGAGTTTTACGTTGTGGCACAACGCGTCAAGGTCCACCACTTTTTCTTCCTCTTTGAGGATATGAATCTCACCCCTAATTTTTTTTCTAGTTTCCTATTATTCGAAGGGTGGTGGTGAAAATTTTCAGAGACCAAGTAGTAGATGTCGCCTCTTACACTTATTGGCCCTTAAGTAAGTGAATTCATTCTATCTCTTAGCCGAAACAAATTTTATAATATAGGGGCTTGTTTCTCCTCTAGACATTTCTCTATAATCTTGGAAGACTCTATTTATAAGTTCTCAACAAAACTTAATATTGAGAAATTCTTAGAGTGGGATACAATACACCTCAACTCTGAAATGGCATTATGCTTGGCCTACTTACTTTTGTACACATTCTTCACATCAACATCTGACTCCACATGAATGTAAAATGGTTGGAATTCTATCCCCCCCTTTGATTACTGGATTGGCCAAATGTATGAGACCATCACCATAGACTCTCAAGAGATTCTAATTGTTGAGCTGGTTCCAAGAACTCACCCTTTTCTTGTCCTTGAAATCCCTCTTGAGTATTGGCTAAGATGATGACATACAAATCAATGGAAGCTTCAACCTCAGCCTTTATCTCTGTGAACTTGGCTCTTATCATTTCTATGGCCTCTCCGTTTTCCATAATCTAAACCCACATTACTTTTATCTGCTCCCTCATCACTTTTGTCTTCTCAAGGACCCGTTTTAACAAGATTTCTATCTTATCTTGGTGTTCTAAGTCCTCCTTTTCATCGTTCTTGTACTCAGTAAAAACAATAGAAGGATCATAGTATGGGCTTGGGAGGGGAATATGAATTTGGACAACCATTCTAATGGTCATCCTGACCACCACATATATTACAAATATGACACTGTTTCCATAACTGGGTCCTCCAAATTTCAGACATGAATCATTGAAATATGAGTATCCACCATTAAACCCATTTGATTTCCATGATATCATGTCAAGAAGGGTATCAAACTAAAAACAAAAATAAAATAAATCTAAAAATAATATTTTTTTTCAACACTTAAATAATTCTACACCAACACAAAAATAAGAAATTCACTAATTTCGGCAGTCCCCGACAACGACACCAAAAACTTATTGCGCCCCAGCGTACGCACAAGTACAAGTAATATAAGAGCTGGATGTTGAACCCATAGAGACTGGACTATCTCAGAGAATATTCAAGTTTAAGTGTTACTTCAAATTTCACGAGTGTTGGTTTTAGAGATTTTGATTATTTATCTAAATCTACGATGATCACAATTAATTTGAAAATACAGTAATAAGAAGTATCTAGAGTTAAGGCCTAACAATCACGCAATGCTAATATTCACAATGGTTCAAGTATATGAAATTCATTTGTTGTCTCACAGAGTTAATATGCAATGTTCATGGTCTTTCGAGCCTCTAAACACAACAAACTAGTCTCACACCTACATCATTGAACGGGAATGTGACGTCCTAATTCGTGAGCAATTAACAATGTGGATGTGGTTTACGGGGTTTATGCCCTTGATTATGGACTTTTGTACCTCTAATCATTTAACCTAGAATTAACTTCACAACTACACTGAGAGTGGTGATGTGACAATTTAATCCTAAGTGTCTAGCTATCTTCCCGTTTTATTAACCAAGAAAGGTGAATTAAGTATAATTTCTATCTAACTGCGATCCTATCTTGAAGACAAGAACTTGCTCCCTGCATTCTTTAGTTCTAACCTAGAGTTACTCTTTCGAGCTTTTCCCTAAGCTTAACAAGTGCATTAAAATGGTGATCAAGAATTAAAACGATAATTAATAAGAATGCAAGACAAAACAAGAAACTTGAACCAAATATAAAATTAAGCTAAATCAATCATGCCATGTGACCTCAACCCTAGAACAAGGGTTTTAGCCACTCATGTTCATACAATAATTCAAAAATATGTTTGAATTAGAGCAATTACAAGAATGGTTAAAAAAGAATCAAAGAATTCGAAGCTTAGGTGAAGTTCCTCATTTCTCCCTTCGCTCCTCTCTGCTTTCCCAAAAATTAAAACATGATAATGAAATTAGGAGCTAAGTGTTGAATATAAATTAAAAGATGCAAAATTTGGCCAAGCATGAACTGCCTCCATGTCATGTTGCCCATCGCGGCATATTGCCTCTGTTACATGAGGTATCGTAGATGGATTTTGGAGTTGAAATTGGCCTTGTTGGGTGCCTAAGGGCATGACACGACCTTCATTGTGGAGCAGGCACGGAGGTGATCGCGCACTTTTCTAGGCATGGGACGTTGCCAACGTGGCCCTTCACTGGAATGGCATGCCATCATGCACAGAAGCCTAGGCATGGCACACTGCGCAGATGCCTTGACGTGGTGCATTTCCTAACGCCCACTCCTGCCAGCAGGCACGTTATATGGCACGACAGGTGATCCAATTGTGCAACATCATGCGACTTCTTTGCCTTTCATTTCGAGCTTCCTCCTTACTCGTGTATCATCATATATAGCTCATCCTTTGCCTTTTTCACCTACAACTAAGGGATAATCACATTAGTTAGTTTATGCACATAAATATAAAAAATCACTTCAGGATGTAAATAATTAAATTGACAAACATGAATAAAACTAAGTTATAAAATAGCACTTGGGCATATAAATATGCCCAATATCACTAATTTTATCACCCTAGCACATGATTGTTATGTTTCCAATGTAGATCTTATAATATGATATTTTACCTAGTTTATTATGATATTTGGGTTGATTCTTACATGATTTAAAAGTTGTTTTAGAATGTTGTATTTTTCTTATGGAATGTTATTTGACCATAAATCCTCAGCATGTATGATACGATTTAAAGTTATTATTTTCAAACTATGAATATACTTAAAAATGTCAGCTGATCAGTTTGACTCTACATCAGTCTTTTATTAAATTCAGTAGTATTAGTTTATCAGCATGATTGTCATTCTTTAGACTATCACAACACTTTCAAACAAAGTAGCTTTGACAAATCTTAGAACACAGTTTCTTTCAGGTCCTTGGACTCTTATAACACATCAGATGAGTAGTTTTTACTTAGTCCATGGACATCACTTTCGAGTTATCAGCCAGTTACATATAAGTAGGTTTAAGTGGGAGTAGTACTTAGCACCGAGCAGGCTGGAGTTCAGCGCACCCACGTTCCAAGAACTACATGCCACCGTAGGTTATTAGCCTGAATGGGCCCCATACAGTGATCACATAGCTCAGCCACTATACCCTGGCAAGGTATAATGGGCTCTCTTTAAAGGGGTTTATACATCAAACTCCACATCTAGCTCACGTAGTTATATATCAGTTATAGGCTCTCCTATAGTACAATCATAGTCTCCAGTGTAGTTCAGTCTCCCAAATTTTAGAAGATTCTTATGACCTTCATATAGTTATTAGTTCTTACAGTATTGTCAGACTTTCAGCTTTCTTTCAGTACTTACGATTCCAGATATGGTCATTACATGTCTTATTAGTACAATTTACATATTATTAGTATTCTTATGTTTAAATTCTNGTACAATTTACATATTATTAGTATTCTTATGTTTAAATTCTATCTCATATACTCAGTACATTCAAAGTACTAATCGCATATTTCTATGTGCTATATTGTTTTATGATATAGGCTCAAGTATTTTGCCTCAGCACCGCAGCTAGTTCTCTCGTTGGTGAGTCCTCTTTTGCCGAGGGATGAAATTCTATTTTCAGTTGTTATTTTTAGTTTAGTTTCAAACATTAGAGTTAGTTGGGGGCTTTTCCCAGCAACTCATCGGTTCTTTTAAGAAGGCTTACATATAGTACATGTTAATTTCATCTTGAGTTTCAGTGTTTGTTTAGATTTTCTTTATAAATCAATATTTTCTTATTTGTTTAGTCATCTTCCACTTAATATTATTTTTAGTAGATCATTTTTAATAGAATTATGCTTTATCATGGTTTTTCTTGGGGTCACTTGTGATCTTAAGTACCATGTCGTATCCAGGGTGTGAACTCAGGTCATTAAAATAGATCTCCCATACATTTATTCTACATAGATACATAAAATACTAGATATTGTGATGCCAACCCTGTAGGGAATTCTATCTCATATGCTACCAGTCCAATTCTTAGCAAAATCCTGTATGGAACAACATATCTAGGATTAAGCTTCTCTTTCATCCCAAATCTTGTAATAACTTTCACAAGCAAAACTTTAAAGAATACCAAATCATTAACATCAAATTCTAGGTCTCTTTGTTGCACATCTAAATTGACTTTTAGCAACTTTGGTAGTTGGTAATTGTTCTTGAATTAATTTGACCTTTTCGGTAGCTTGATGAACTAGGTCGAGTCTTAGTAGTTCTGCCTCACCTACTTCAAACTAACCAATGGAAGATCTACACCTCCATCTATAAAGGTCCTTATAGTGTGTCATCTTGATGCTGGCGTGATAACCGTTTTTATAAGAAAACTCAACCAAGGGTAAATGGTCATCCCAATTTCCCTTAAAATCTAGAGCACAATCTCTCAACATATCATCGAGTATCTAAATTGTGCGCTAGGGGTGAAAAGTTGTGCTAAGATTTACATGAGTACCCAATCTTTCTAGAATGTCGTCCAAAAATGTGTTCAGAACTAAGATCCTCTATCGTAGATAGTGGACATTGGGGTTCCATGTAGTTTGACAATCTCCGGAATGGATAGTTTAGTGTAATCCTGTGTTGATTCTGTCGTCTTGATAGGCGAAAAGTGTGTTGACTTGGTAAGTTAATCCAATATCACCCAAATTGAATCATGTTTTCAAAATGAGCAAGGTAAACCTATTACAAAGTCCATGTTGATCATCTTTTTCATACAGGAAGTTCTATGTTTCGATCTAGGCCATTGAGCCTTTAATGTTCTACTTTAACTTGCTGGAAATTAGGACATTTAGCCACATAGTCTATTATATTATTCTTCACATTATTCCATTAATAAATCTCATTTAAATGATGGTACATATTGGTGAAACCTATGAGGATAGAATACCTAGACTTGTGCGCTTCCGCCAAATTTTTTTTAGAAAGTTTGTCCACATCTAGAATGCGTAGGTTGCCTAGGTACCTTAACATACCATCTCCCCTTACTCAAAATCCATGGTCTTTTGTTTGTGAATTCCTTCTTTTAGATGAAGCAATATTGAATCTTTATACGGTCTTCTCGCTACCTCTATGATTAGGGATGATTCCTCTCTACTCTAAATAGCCACATTTCCATGCTCAGAGTCTAAAAAGAGGATCCCTAGCCTTGCTAATGTATGAATGTTTCTTTCTTCTTCCCCCTTAGTTCTTCAATATAATCCAAACTTCCTATGGACAGTCGGCTAAGAGCGTCAACTATAATATTAGCCTTCCATGGATGGTAAAGGATCTCAACTTCATAATCCTTGAGCAGTTCAATTTATCTTCGTTGCTTGAGGTTCAACTCTATATTTAAAATGTATTGAAAACTTTTGTGTTTTGTGAAGATATCCACATAAACTCCATACAAATTGTGATGCCACATCTTTAGCAAAAAAACTACAATAGCTAATTCTAAGTCATGTGTCTGATAGCTCTTTTTATTGATCTTTAGCTTTCTAAAAGCATAGGCTACAACTTTCCCATTCTGCATCAAACAAAACCAATATCCGTTCTTGAAGAATCACAAGAAACAATGAACCAATCAGTTCCCACTGGTAAGGTTAAGATGGGGTTGTAGCCAATTTAGTCTTTAACTTTTGAAAACATTTCTCACATGCATCCGGCCATTGGAGCTTAATATTCTTATAGGCCGACTTAGTTAATGGAATAGATATAAAGGAAAAACCCTCTACAAACCTTCTAAAATAACCTGCCAAACCCAAGATCATAAACTCTATGGGAGTTGTGGTTCTGGGCCAATTCTTCATTGTCTTAATCTTTTGGAAATCAATAATGATACCCTCATTAGATACCACATGGCCTAGGAATGCCACTGAGTTCATCTAATACTCACATTTTGAAAATTTCTCATATAATTGATTATGTTGAAGAGTCTGCAGTACTAACCTAAGGTGATCTACATGTTTAGTCTCATTCCTCGAGTGCACTAATATGTCATCAATAAACACAATCATAATTAGATCAATACAAGGCTTGAACATTTTGTAACACCCCTAATGTCCCTACAACCACGCCCTAGACATATAGCAGATTCAATAGAAAATTTTGTATTTTTCTCTTAGAATGACTCATGGTATGAGTCGTTGTCCCTTAGTATTGGTGTAGGAGGGACTCGTGGTGAGCCAGTAGTTGCCCCAATCAGTGATAACGACTCGTGAGATGTGTCACGCCCCGCCTTGGGAGGAATGAATGGCACCTGGTACCCTACTAGGACCTGGATTGTTGGGCTAGCTGATCCTAAGCACATTTGGTGCCAGGTTGGCTCTAACTCTTGATTCAAGAAAACTACGGACTGTATAATGGCTGTAAATATAGCCTCCGGCTAACTAGGTCTATAGCCACCTCTAAGAAAACAATAGCTACCCAGAACAACTGAATTAATAGGGAATCTATTCGGGCCAAAAAGGCCACCATGTTGTCTAGTTATTTCCGAATCAAGAAAATAAGTGCTAAACTGCTATGTGACTGGAAAGGTCACCACTATCAACTGAATCAGGCCCTACACGACCATCATAAACAAACTGAAACATGCACACGGCCTCACACGACTGATACAGCTAACTACAGGGAATGTACAATTTGCAAGCCTCTAAGAATGCTGATAAGATGTTTGGGACAGGGCCCCGGCCTACCCATACTGTACAACAAAGAAAAGGAATAAACCTCTAGCTGTCTAGCTCCGGATGACTGGAGCTGATGACTCTGTGTGCTGGCTGGAATCATGAGGGATCGACTTCCCGTCTATGAGTACCTGCAGGCAAGTAATGCAACCCCTCAAACGGGCGTCAGTACCACTAGTACTGAGAATGCAAAACAACAACTGGAAAATAACTGAAGACAAGCAATATAATTGATAGAACTGAAATAGAAAGAAATACACTGTAACTGACTGAAAGTATAAGTTTAAGACTGTCCTCAACTATGCTGAAAGGAGTAGGAGTTGTACCTGGTAACGTAGAATTTTACTGTCGATCTATTCATAACTAACGTAACATGGTATAATATAGCATAACATATATGACATAGCATACATGAACCTTACCTGGCCCCCATAAGCCGGAAGGTACAACCAACACGCAATCTATACCCCTACCCCGGTCATCCCATCTCCCTGGGTACACACTTGGGCCCGCTGAGCCCCTGACTATAACTGTACCTAAGTTCAGAGGACTCCTGAATCAACACCCCGGGCGTACCGCTCGACGGGGGTGTATAAAAGCCGACCAAGGCAAAATATAGGGAAACTGGCATCCCATCTTCGTCCCCTAGGGGACGACATGCCTCTCCATAGAGAGACATATCCTCGCCCTCAGGTGGATAAGTCGATACATCTATTAACACTGGGGCGGTCATGGATGCTAGGTTACCCAACCCAAAACAATACAGTCAAGTCTCAACTGATAATACTAACTGCATACGATACATGCTAAAACTAATGATAATAATGTGTATAAAAATAATACATGCTAAAGTTGTTAATGGTATATATATAATTTCTGTCATACTGTGTTGGATCTAATACTGAAACAAGATATATTATTTCTTCTGAGAATCATGCTGTATAACTAAGTTTCATAGCCAACATGATTTACTATTTCTAACATGCTTTCTAAAAATTCAATTTAAGCTACTATTCTATTTCTGAAATACTTTACAGGAACTTATATTGCTTTACTAAGTTTCGGCTGAACAAAATAATTTCCTGACATACTTTACTAAATTACATACTGGGCATGTTGTACTGTTTCTGAAACTTTCTACTATAATTTATCTCGTGCTGGTAAGTTTCATGCTACACATGACATGATGTTTCCAACATCGTACTAAAATTTATACTAAACATGATATGCGTCTTCTGAAACTTTCTACTAGCACTTTAGCTATTTTACTATACCGGAACTACTAGCTTGTAGAAGAAACTGGGTTTACATACCTTGTCCGTTAACTTTCAGAGTATCTGGCGTAACTCAGCTAATTTGCAGCTATTTCTTCCAACTGCATTTATATTCATAGCAATTAGAACTAAATTCATCGATATT